>DWLR01001996.1:0-16561 GCA_018246295.1 Papilio alexanor hazarajatica
GCACAAGGGCCCCCGAGAGGGGACCTCGGCTTGGGCTGTCACTTATTACGCGTTTAGCATTCCGATTCGAGGGTGCCCGAGAGGGCCGAGCCTCGACTCGATCGGATGCTATTATGTGATTATAACAGCAACTTAATAAACAGAAGAATTTTATTTCATTTTCCTACCCATCCCTCCTCCGTCAAATCCACTTCCCCTTCCCGTCCGTTCAGTTTGCGGTTATCACAATAATTGTAATTCAACTATTTATACATTTAAATATGTGGAAGAATTTAAGTTTTTTGTCCTAAGTATCGAGTCTATTTATGAATCTAATGTTCTATTTTTTATTAATATTCGATCCCATCACTATAACAAAGTATATAGTTATTGTAATTAATATTTTTATATTATAAGTAGATAAATGAGCGAGCAGGTCACCAGATGTCATGCGAACATTGCTATCTATCAACATCCGTAATAATCAGAAAAATTACATTTGGATTTTAGCCCTTTTTTTTAAGAAAGGGAAGAGGATAAGGAAAAGAAGCATTCGCCGGTAAAGTCAGATCACTCGTGCAACAGCTGTGCCACTGCGGACTCAACCTTTTCAACTTATTTAAGTTCGTAATCAATTCCAGGTCTTCAGCGCTATCCAAAGTTGCTGAGTGAGTTGGAGCACGAGTTCAGACGCGTGGTGCCGCCCGAGCTGATCTCGTCAGATGAAAGGCGCACCGACAAGGTGGCGGAGCACATCAGGGCCTTCTACTTCCAACAGCGCCCAGTCGATGCGCGTAACATCAATAGTCTCATTGACGTAAGTTACTCAAAAAGCAACTTAGATCCGTGCACTGTTATTTTTACTTTTAAAAAAATGCAAACCATATAACATAAATAATTTCGCTTCTGCTTGTACTCAATCAGAATTTGAGACGTAAAAATTATTATCTATTTCTGCACTTATCTTTTCTATTTATAACATTTTATAAATAGGAAAGATTTGTTTAGAAGTGCTAAAATCCGAAACTCATTTTAACAAATCTTTCGCGACTATCAGGCTATCATATCGAAATGTATAATTTCTTTGGGCATTTTTTATATTATCTAATATTATAAAATTATATTATTTTTTATATTATATAATATTATCTAAATTATAAAATTTCGGAAAAAAATATTCACAATTGTCAAAAACAATTCTTATTTTATATTATATTATTTTATATTTCGAACGGGATTTCCCTGAGAGATAAGATTATTTTAATATAGTATATCTATATATTACGGGGTCGCTAGTTCTGCGACGTATGTATATCATTTTGCTAAATTAACCATCCCGGAGTCTAAACGTTAGAATATCTCTCTAGATACCAATTCTTAATCACTACACATACGACCCAAAAACAAGAGGATATCCGAAAGCCACTGCGATTAGCTAATGCGTTCTAGTGAGGTGTAAGGCCCTGTATAAATGAGCAGGAGGACTCATGCAGACTGACCTAGTTAAGATTAACTAAGCTCGAGGGCTCCCTCGTGACCGGGCCGTTACTTTATTATCATTACAGGATTAGGAGGCCGCCGAGCTCTCATAGAACAGAAATGCAATCATTAGGAACAGAAGAAAATTTAAGTTGACAAAATAAATAGCTATTCTCTTCTTATATTTTATGGAGGCATTATTCAGTACTTCGACGAACTTTTGGGTGATGCGTAGATAAACGATCAGCAACAGAAGTACGTGTTAAGAAGAAGATTTAAATTCAGTCCATCTATTTGAATCGCAGCTATGCGTGCATTTACTTGTATCTAAAATGCCATTCTCAAAATTTGTTGAACTTGAAATTTACATAGAAATAACACATATGTTTTCCAATTTTTGCAGTTATTCACGGACGTGATGTTTTTGAGACCGTTGCTCCAAACTATTCGCCTGCAGGCGGCCACCAACAGAACAAGCCCCACGTATCTGTATCGCTTCGCGTTCGACGGCGCGCTTGGTTTGTTCAAGCGCATGCTCGGCATCTCCCACCCGGGCGCCTGTCACGGCGACGAAATGGGCTACCTCTTCTATTTCTCTAGGCTTAATTACAGACTAGATGATGAATCTACTGAACTGGCAGTGTCTAGGAAGATGGTGCAGATGTGGTCAAACTTCGCGAAAACCGGGTAAGAAATTAACGACGTAAATGTTTAGTTGGAGACGACAGATCAGTATTGTGACCCCAATATGTGTGAACAACTTCACAATACGTTATGTATTACACCAAAATTTAACACAGAATGAATGCCCAATAAGTCTTTTAGCTGGCTGTAATGGTTGCTTGCTAATGACAAAGGTAACGTTCTCATGAATAATGTATTTGTAAATTTAACCGTAACTAACTTTTCTTAAAAGATTCCTCTGGTGTTGCGGATCTTTATGAGCGGCGGTGACCGCTTATTTGGGCAACTCATTGCTCGTTTGTCCCCCCTCCTATAAAAAAAAAACTAACGTATTGTGTAACGTGTAACGTCAAAGGCTGTAACAGAGCCGACGCAGGCTGTGTCCATTTACTTAATTTAATAAGATAAAAACATATGAATGTCTATGGGACGCCGTTTTCTGCAAACATGCAATAACTGCGCTGTGCTTTTTTACCAATATGCGGTAGAAACTTTGCAGTAGTAAAAATCGCATTTACACGTTACCACTAATCAAAATTGGAGTACAGATGTGATAAGGGTAAATTATCGAATTCATATTTTACCGTTTTTCCTTGCCAAAAAATAAATATTCATTGGTACGATTTCGCTTCGCATTGTAAGCTAAGTCTTTGTAACTACACCTTGTGATAGAGATATCATCATATAGAGATATCATGCAGTCGGTGCATCGATAACAAAAGTAAAATCTATAATTACAAAAATTACATTGATTTGTTTTGTCATTTATCCATGCCGTAGACACTGTTACCTCTAAATTTTGTTTTTTTTTTTATTTCAGAAACCCTACCCCACCAGTGGACTACGAATCTTTGGACTTCAAATGGCTTCCCGTGAATGGAACCGAACACATAAATTATCTTAACATAAATGGAAACTTCACTTTGCTGACAGATCCTGAAGCAAAGAGAGTTCGCTTTTGGGACTGGCTCTATAGTAACTATGCCAGTGAATCACAAGTTTAAATTAAAATAAAAAGTGTAATATAGTGGTGTAGATTAAAAATTGGATGTTATATTTGTGAACAATTCAAACTAAGAATTTGTGCAATCTAGACTCGACTTAGTTGAACTTTTCGTTTTATTGAAAAGTGAGTGCAAATTTATTTTTAATAAAATACTTATTTTGTTTATGTTAACGAAATATGTACATTCATTCATAATCAATGTGATGACCAGTGCATAGCTTTTAATATATTATATTTGTAAGTAATTGTCAAATCATTAATGTTATTGTAAATATCCTCCGCATAAATTATAGAAACCTATTGTAAATTTCTTACTTCTTAATACCCAAGTAAAAATTAATTAATTAAATTAAAAATTATTCAGTACTCTTAATTTTATTTATACACCTTACAGTTGGCTACATTATTGCAAGTCTACGACTAGAATATCGCCTATTTTGCATCAGATATATTTAGGTTTTCTAACCACTAAAAGTTTATGACATACGCGATGGTTGCTGACAAGTTAACAATAGGTCATCTTAATATCCAATGGTACCATGCGTATGCATATACAAACATATCCAATTAAATTGAACTCTTCCTAAAATGTAAGATACAGTAACACGACAATGATGCGTTCATCTAAATTTAGCATCTAAATTTAGCGTTCCTATTTCAAATTAAATCGGTATTAGAACACATAGAAATTAAATTTAAAAAAATCATTATGAGAACACATTAATACTGCCTTATAAATTATTCACAAGAAAGTGAAATAATATTACCATGAAAGAAATAGCTATTATATGAGTTTCATTACGAGCTACGTTGGTAGTTACAAGTACATTAATTTAAAATAATATACTCATACAATTCTCTCTTAATACTTCTTAAAATGTTTAAATTCAAACAAAATTATAAACAAAATGTACTTAAAGTAATTGAGTCAAAATTCTGTTCACTTTGGCACGTTATGTTTTAAATATTCATAGGTCTCTGTTATTGTCATTCATGTGTTTCGTTCAGTAATATCAGTGTACAGCCAGTGCTGGCGTGTGGCCATCAGTCAGTAAAAATAAAACCTTCCACGTAACCCTAAAGATGATCTAAGATCTGTCATGCACATAAACTAAGAATAATTTAATTAATTGTAAAGTGTTTCGGAGGCCAAGGCCCACCTTCGGTGGCTGCGACATCCCAATTAGTATCATATTATTAATTGTTAGTAAAACATTTTCCTAAAAATACTCGATACTTGCCTACTTAAAAGTCCCCGATTCAGACTTAACACACAATACATACATGCAACTAGTGCGACAGTGATTTTCCGCAAAATAATACTTGATGACACTAATCTTATCGCAATCACTTTAAGTCGCAAATCAAAAGATATCATAATCCATACCAAATTTAGTTTTGCAGTCAAATTTTTGAGTTATGTACTGTAAAAACATGAAATTCGTCCAATATTTTTAACACAAAAATTCCTTCAATATGAATGAATTCTTGGCATCATCACTTAACAGTTGGGATTGTAGTCAAGCGCTATTCATATTTCGAGAAATGTATTCATATTCCGACTCCAGAACTTTATTCTTAATATTTTATGTTTATTTAATACAACAGCACCAGTGAACTACTTAATAATGGACATCAATGGGTGTGAGGTAGTGTTGTATTATTGTTGGTGTTTGATAATGATCTGATAATCAATTGGCGCCTGATGATTTCTAGATAATTGTGAAAAGTGAAAGAGATATCCTTTTAATAGCCGCTATTTGGCTAAACGTTTCCATAATGGACCTACATCTGGATGAGTCCATATTTGTTGGATACTGGACGGCTTGCTGTTTATTTTTCAAAGGCTTGACTGATTTTGATTTACCGGGTTATTGATCCCGGAGTGTCATAGGAATACAGTCAATCGAATTTGCCGGGTGCACTTTCGGGGCTGCGTGCTACAGGCGTTATGGTATATGTTTAGCGGTCTTGTATAGACACATTACGGTCAAATTTGCATGAGACGATTTTTTTTCAATTCAATCAACAACTTCTAAACCATTGCGACACAATTGTGTTAGGAGAATAAGGGAGCAACACGTACTGCTTGTAAACTTATTCAGTATGCCGCATATACCATACGTAGACAAATTTGCTCCAGTCTTATTTTTATCTTCTTGCTAAGCGAGAATAACCGATGACTATAAGAGGGAAAAATAATAAGTTTACTTAATGCCGTCATAGCAACTAAATTTGCCTTTTTGCCAAGAGCTTCGAGCATATTTTGCCATAGTCGACAGCTCAGAGTCAGTGAGCAAACATTCTTCCACTCACTATTTGCCTAATGAGGCTTCAGTTGGTCACAACTAATATAAGTAAAAATAATGTGCAATGGTTAATGTGCAGTCTAGTCCAATATAATAAAAAAAAAATACAAAAATTTTCTGACGAAATGGTATTTATTCTCTTTTAATTTATGCACGCTTAATCACAATGTAATATAAAAGGATCACGAAATTACATTTGCATATGCGATCCAAACACAGAAAAGAAGAACACGGGTCTGTTTTTTGCCAAAGATTATGCAAGTCTTATAATCTATGAAACCATCTGTCTTGCGATTTGACTAACCTTACTTTTGTCAACTTGCATGCTGTGTAATGTAATTTATACTGTAAGATTGGCGTGAATAATAACTATACAAATAATCAGTTGGTGATAAGACGTCAAATAATATAGTCGTGCGTTCATAAAGTTATACATTATTGTACTTCCATAGCTGACGTGCTGTTAACGTGCGATCTACGTAAGTGTTTTTTTTTGTCACCATAAAGTTTGTTTATTTTCTTTTTTATGGTCAGTTTTTTTTAGTAAACAATATTTATCACTTTTATTGTTTTCTCTTAGGTTCCATAATATTTCTTCTATTTATAACAAAAAAAAAACCTAAAAATGCATAACGGGACTACAAATGGATGTTCGGAGTATTTTAATCTCAAGGATATGCCACACATTATTAAAGCACTGTAAGAATAATATGATTTTTGTGTGACTTTTTGTTTAATATTTTTTAGTTTTAAACCAATTAATAAATTTATTAATAAATTATTTCAGGGACAGGAATCAAAAATTAGAGCCCGATATCCTTCACGTAATCGGCAACACGCCTTTAGTAAAACTAAACAAAATACCGAAAAAAGAAGGATTATTATGTGACATGTGTAAGTTTCTATAAAGTAAAATATGTTTAAAATTAATTATAAATTTTCTAAATATTTTTTTTTTACTTTTTAGATGCAAAATGTGAATATTTGAACCCTGGTGGTTCTATTAAGGATCGAATTGCCTATAGAATGGTGCAAGATGCTGAGGAGAAATGTATACTGGTACCAGGAAAATCTGTGATCATAGAACCAACTTCAGGAAACACTGGCATTGGCTTAGCTCTAGCTGCAGCAGTAAGAGGTGAATTTTATTTTTCTCAGTATGTTTTATAAATATTGTGGTTCATCTTATTTTTGAGTTAAGGATTTTAATATAATGCAATTGGACTATTTGCCAATAACTTCACTATCCTACAATATCTTTAAAATTAGAATGTAGTATTGTCCACACATTACTGGCTGGTATCAAACTTACACCATATAAAATGTGACTTTACTCTGCAAATATGGTTCACATTTACAGAGTAAAGTGTAAAAATATGTTGAAGTTACCTGTTTTACCACACCTTTATTAGAAAGTGTTAAAAGTTGGGTTAAAATTATTTATAACACTTTATTTTCTTACTCTTTGAGAATACTAGTTTTTAATACATTTTCTTATTCAACAGGGTACAGATGTATCATTGTTTTGCCGGAGAAAATGTCAGATGAGAAAGTAAATACCCTGTTGGCCTTGGGTGCAGAGATCATCAGAACTCCCACTGAAGCCGCGTCCCATGACCCCGACAGCAATCTCATGGTTGCAAAACGGCTTGCTAAAGAAATCCCAAATGCGGTTATGCTGGATCAGGTAAAATTTTATACACATCATTTTCTTTAATTATCGGGAAATAATATAAATGTAGTCCCTTAAAACTGGATTTATTATGCATATTTCTTGAAAACATATAAAGGTTATCATATGATGATTATAAATTTAAAAAACTTGTTAGTGTATCTTCTTGTAACCTGTATATATTAAACATATCACTAATTACCCAGAAACTGAAATATTATCAATGTTGCAAGATATGGGGTAATTATGCATTAATTTTTTTTATTAATTATGATAAAGCAAGTCAGAAGCCATGAACTGTCTTCCTTTTATTTATTTGTTAATAACATAAAAGGTGAGACAATAGTTACTAACAAAATATGATATGTATTTATATTTCATATAGGTTTTGTTCAACTTATGTAAAAAAAAGCATTATGTAAAATCACAGTACAAAAAGCCCTAAAATTATATGTCATATTATTATATCTATATATATATTATCATTTCTTTCATTTTACTGACAGTGTAAAAGTGATAAAAAGTTTATTGCTGGAAAGTTGAAGTTGTTTGAAGCGCCAATAGCCTGATGGTCTAGGGCAAGGGTTGGCAACCTGCCACTGGCTCGCTATGTGTCTATTTGGATGTAAAGCTGCGGTTCTTTAGTAACATATACAACTTTATATAATAAAAAAACGGAAGAATCGATTAACGAGGATTAAGCACCATTTCTATTTCTAGGTATTCTTAATAGATATTTTTCTTATGAATAAATACATTTTTTTTTACCGAAAATCTTTATTTATGCAAGTACTATTTATTCTTGGCAAGAAAAATTGTGGTTCTCTTCCGACTCAAAGGGTTGCTGATCCGGGGGTCTAGGGTACAGATTATGGACTACCGATCATGAGGTTGTGGGTTCGAATCTCGGCGGCCATACAACTATTGTCGCTTAGTTGGAATGGCGAAAATGGACGAAATTATCATGTAAAATGGTAGATGGCTAACAGTAGGTCAATTCATGACAAATGTCATGTCTAAGAAATTATTGCAAATAAATAATTTTTTTAATAAGTGAAAGGAGGAAGTGGAGGATTGCAAACAAGCAAATATTCTTCTGATATTATATGACCACTATCCATAGATTTCTCTATGAACTAGAACTAAATAAACGAATTACAAACACGTCGAGGCCCTTCATAAAAGTCATTACAGTAACTCAAAGGCACACGTATCCATTTTTAAATACTACATAAATAAAATATATTTTTTAACCCTTTTCGGACGCATTAAATTTAGAGATGCGTATCGTACTGGTCGGAATTAATTTCTTTTGGAAGAAGAGTGGCATACAAGATTATGACGACTAAACAAGTTTTATATAATATTTTATCGATATAATTATCGATCGATATAATCGATTATCTGTTTAATTTAAGACGATAATTTTTCAGTATATACAGTGTATATTATACACAGATGAATACTGTATATGAGAGAAGACAAACGACCGCAAAGGGTTAATATTTTTTTTATTTTAAAAAAGTTTACATAGTAAAATAATCTAACGAAGCCAAGGAATATAACATAGCTTTGTCGCTCGCTGTATAAACAAGAGCGAGCTGAGCCGCGAGTGGTGTGTGCGTTGCATTCCTCCGAGCCTCAGAGTCGCATGTATAATATCTTGTTTGTATCGTCGTTTAATTTGAATTTCCATAAGAATTCTTAGTAGGCGATCGTTTAACCTTCATACATTATAATGAGGCTCTCATTATCATCCGGCGATCTGTTATTACATATTATTGTCGTAAACATCTTACGAGTTTTAATGATATCCATCCATCTGTCATTAGGAGACAACTGTTGGCATAAACTAAATAAAATCAAATGCAATCGTCAGTACAATTGGCTAATTATATTTACTGCGTATTGGACAAGTCTTGCTGTTTCCTGTATATTTCCTATTCCTGTCATATATTTTCATTTGGTAATTCCACTGTATATATTTCGATCACTCGCATGATCTCAACTAACAATAAATATTCCAGTTGATATGGTTGATAAATTGATAAAAAGTTTAAAAAAAAACTTGACATCCGCATATAATACTCCTTGTATTATATGCGGATGTCAAGTTTTTTTTAACTCCACTTTGGAATCACGAAACGTTTTTATGAAGTAAAATAATATTTAAAAAATTCAATAAGAGTATTTTCCCGCAAATTTTGTATGTATAAATATCAACTAAGAATAAAAAAAAGTTGTCTACGCTATGGCTCTTTATGTTTATATTTTTTATTATAAACAGGCTACTCATAGTGACGACTCCGTGGCCTGCCGATTAGCCAGGCCAGTACATTATCTTGTTTATCCGAACCAAGGACAATTTGTTTTTTTTTTTTTTTGAAACATGCGTTTATATTGTAGGTCTTTGTTTACCTGATACTGACGTTTGTTTTACCGCCAGTTATACTTGGCACATATTAATATGTTTTTGACCCACAAGAAATATAATTTTAACCTTATGTAAGGTTTTGTTTATAACATTTTAATATGTATGTGATCGTATGTCCACTTACCTCATCTTATGACGTGAAGCATTAGCTAACACTATTTTTAAGACATCAGCGACATACTACGGAAGCTCTGACGCAAGGTGATAGATTGTATATTATTGTATATTTTTTAACTATTCCAAATAAACATTTAAGCTTATTTGGAATAGTTAAGTGCGAGGATTTTGGAAGCGACAATAGTCGAATGGCGGCCGGGATTCGAACCCACGACCTCATGATCGGTAGTCCGTAATCCGTGCCCTAAAAGATTTTATACAAACCTATAAAAAGTAACCAACTATGATATTGAAATGTGACGAATGAAATTTATTAAAAACTTATTTTGTGGAACTTACGTCATCTATGTACAGTCGGGTTCCTTGGCGGTATTCCACTTTAAAAGAGACAATCGTTTAAACGTTTCGTACGCCTTGAGACGTTGACGCAGTAACAATAACCAATAGGATGCCAATTTTAAATGTCTTAGGACGTAAAAAAAGGTCGTTCAATGTTTTAACGATAGAGTTTTTAGAAATAATGATTTCGTTTGAATGGCAGAGGTCGTAAAACTTCCCGAGCTGAAAACAAATACAGCGGTGATAACAATAGTCAGGGGTACAGTGCCACAGGTTTTATTTTATCAATACATCAATAGCACCTTCCTAATTGGTTATTTGTAAGAAGGAGACGGAGTTTAGCTCGTCGCAAGGAACAAGGCAATTTTTCTGTAAGTGGAATACCGCCAAGAAACTCGACTGTACGTATTGTGTACGTAATAAATGTCTCAAATAAAATTATCACGCTTTACTTATAACACAATTTAGCACTTGCATAATGTAAATAAAGATTATTTTCAATTCGAAAATTATTTCCAGAATCATTATATTAAATTGGTAACTATTAACTTGTAAATGCCTAAATATTTTGCTTTTTAAACAAACGATCTCAATCGTATGTTTTAAAGTGCGATTAGATTATTGTTGTGTACCACTCCCATACAAACTGTTATGCAGTTGGAATGTTTAAAAGAATTTTAATAAGCATTGTTTATCACATTTAATAACTCTTTAAAATAAACTAAAAAAAATTCTAACATCATTTTAACCTCACCGGAAAAGACAGAAAAGTTAAGAGACTGCTAACTAAAAATGTACACCCCCCCAATAGTACAACAACGCTTGCAATCCGTTGGCACATTACGACGGTACTGCTGAAGAGATCCTGTGGTCATTGGACGACAATGTCGACATGGTGGTGATTGGCGCCGGCACCTGCGGCACCGTGTCCGGCATTGGCCACAAGATCAAGGAGCGCTGCCCCAAGTGCGTCATAGTGGGCGTCGACCCCCTCGGTTCTATCCTCGCGGAGCCCGAAGAACTCAATGACAGTGATGTTGGCATGTACGAAGTAAGTAGCCTGATAGTTAAGATTACACCAAACAGCGGGACGGGACGACTCTTCTCGACTATTTGCTACTTCGCCTAATACATTGCAACTGTTCACGCACCGTGAGCGTCGCGTCGCCGTTCCGTCCCGTCTGTTTAGCCAACCCGAGTCTAATGTTGGGCTGCTTACATCTTCTGTGCTGTGTGAAACAAATCAATATGTAACATTAGCACTTGAACTTCGAGCGCAGGCTGCAGCAGAACCCCCAACTTCTGGAAGTATCAATCCAATCAATTTAATTCAAATTGAGTGTATTTTGTGCTATTTTATAATGTTATAGTAAATACCTTATATAAGTATATATATTCCCAAGGAGGCATGGCGTCAAAACCAGTTGCAGTATGGACTACAGTACAGTGCAGGATATGTGGAGGAGTAGCACATACTGTGCCGACCCTACGCAAGTAGGAAGAGGGCAGGAAGATGATGAAAAAAATTATTTTGCTCAAACAATGATAAACTCATTTCATGAAATTGTTTTCGCTTTGATTTGTTACGCAATTTGTTGTGGTACATATCATGTGCCATGCGTAAAACTTTTTGAATTTATTTCTCCTTTATTGTTAGCTTATATCTTATGTTTTATCAGTATCCATTTAATGGACAAGTATGTTTTTCAGTGGGTTGTAAATAATTTCACTAATTATTTAGAGATTGATATAGAGTATAATTTCACGACGAAAACAATCCCATTCAAAAACAATAGATAGACTTCAATATTTGTCTTGCTCTCATCTGTGCACATTTGAAGTGTGCTCAGTATATACAAAACCTTCACTATATTTGACTTTAGCAAATATTAGGTTTATTGATTGTACTTTAATGCTTGAAAATATTCAACAATGGCTCCACCTAAGTACTGATTAGTTGACCGATTGAACATCTTTAACAAATTGATTTTGATACATCGAGAAAGTTCCCGACATGCAATATCGATCGAACACCGAATATTTAACTTAATTTCTTCCTACATAAATTCAAGTATACTAAGAATTAAAAAAGAAAAAAATAATTTTAATCCATGTTATAAACGTTAGCCGTCAGTAGCGGCTTTAAAAAGATGTTTGAATAATTAATTTTTATTTCTAGCTAAAAGAGATACTGTATTTTTACACAATTCTTGTAATCTTTGCAACGCAATTATTTTATTTTCCTAACAATCGAACTAGGAAATGTTATTGTTTACAATTTCGTATACGATATAAATAATCTTAATTTATTAATACGGATGTCGCCTCAATACTTTTCCTGGTCAGATTCCTCAATACGATTCCTGGTTTAAACCAGTTTTATTCAGTTTAAATTAGGTCACTAATGTTACAATTTACTGACGTTTTTTATCACATGTGTTATATAATCCTTCGGTACAATTTTAATATATTAGCATTATATTATCAAGTTAATCCTCTCCTTTCCGTCCGTATCAAAATTGATTTGGAATCACGATCAAACGTGCTCTTGCATTTATTACGTATCTGTTCAAATAAAGGAATTTATAACGTCACAATTTAGATTATCAGTTTCATATATTTGATAATCGTGATTATAAAAATCTCTTATGGATTGGATTTGATTGCGCTTTTGATTAGGTCCCCTATAATATTGTTCCTTTATAGACAGTTGAATCATAAATGTTGGTATTTCAAGTATAAAATAAAGCAGAAATTGTTGGTATACCAGTTTGACCCAAAACCCGAATACAAATATATGTCCTCGTGTGACTCGAAATTATAACCAGAGCTAAGTCGTCAAATGTCAGCTGCGAGGTCGTTTTAGTTATTTGTTGGTTAGCACAAAATGTACGTAATAATTGCGTATTACTGGCCTCTATCGCTACCGTCTGATAACTGCCCAAGAAACAAACGTATGACAAATATGTGTTACGTGTAAGATGACGTTCGCTCGATAAATACGTTACGATATTACAATCATTGTTTATAAACAAAGTTAAAAGTAATAACTTACAGATTTCTTCACTAAATTATCGCTTATTTCATTTATCATATTTATAAAAGTTTATATAAATGACCATAAATCAAATTTAAAGAATCGTCGTATGTGCGTAACAGCCAGTACTAAGGAAAACCTTTTATTTTTTTATTATTATGGGAGTCTCTTAATGTAAAACGACTATTTTTTATATGCCGCACATATAAAAATTGACGACATCGAAAATGATTTTGATCGAAAGGACCCTTAGTTTGGCAATTAAGCAAGGCATGTTTTTATTCTAAATCAACAAAACTCTGTTTCCTTTTTACTATAGTAATATATGGCTATTACTTACAGCAATGCCATTTGCCGAAAGTTATTAAAACTTTTTTTATATTTTAATAATCCATACTTCTCTTGTTAAAAGGTGGAAGGCATCGGTTACGACTTTCTACCAAAGGTGTTGGACAGAAAGGTGATAGACAAATGGATAAAGACGGACGACAAGGAGTCATTGACAATGTCCCGACGCCTTATAAAAGAGGAGGGGTTGCTTTGCGGTGAGTTTACAACGGGCCTGATGATGTAAGATCTGTTGCTGTACCAAATATTTAAAGAGTAAAATGTATCCTCGATAGCAAAAAGCAATCGTATTCTACGGAATACCTTACAAATAAGTTGCAGTGTAGTAATGGGCCGCTAGTGTAGTAAACTAGACTCAATTTCTAGTTGCGAGACATTTCATCTTCATTTTTGTGCTTGAAATCACTGATTTCGTATGCGGACATCATTTGGTTACACTTATTTAATGAAGGAAAAGTAAGATGTGTTTCGATTGCTGTTACTTTTAGAGTTGTTATTACTGCTAAAATTTCATTGGTAAATATTGCGTTAGGAGTGAATGGTGCAGCGTTCTTGGATACTAGAAACCTCAAGAGATTTTTTTGTTTCTCTCCTACACATGTCTCACCGCAATGCATATTAATTTAAAAGTTGCAATACAGTAATCAATTATTTTATTTCATGTTAATTAATGTTCTAATCGAAGGCGGCAGTAGCGGAGCTATAATGTGGGCCGCGACGCAGGCGGCCAAGTCCCTGAAGGCGGGCCAGAAGTGCGTGGTCATCCTGCCCGACAACATACGCAACTACATGACAAAATTCATTTCTGACCAGTGGATGGAGGCCCGCAGCTTCAAGCCAGTCGTCAAGCACGACGAACTGTCGTATGTAAAAACGTCCCGCTTTACTTTTTAGTACCACTGTAATAAGATACACTCCATCACATACATTCATTCATTCGTTTATTTTATTATTATTTATATTCGTTTATTTCGTTTCGTTTATTCGTTAGTGGTTAAAGTTCTGTTCCATTTTGAGCCACTGAGACCAGTCTAAAAGGTCTGGTCTGTCCGCCTTCCCTTTTTCATCCACTCTACACTTAAAAAGGTTGGCAACACATCAGTAACTTTCATAATTGCGGTTGCCAGTCGTGAATGGAAATATTCTCCGTCGCCCCGCTTGCTCGATTACCGCTAGTTATTTTTTTCCTATAAAAAATAACTTGAGACTCACATGCTATAAAAAATTGTTGCAATCTAGATCAATTATTATTATTATGTCAACCTTCAAGTTTTATTAAAGTATAACCTATTGACGTTTTGTATATGATAACAGTAATAATCAAAAACTAAAACATGACTCCTCGATTGAAATGTCGCGACATTGTTTACGACACAATAACTTTAACCTTTGTTATGAGATCTGTAAAAATGTTTTTCGCAGGATTCACCATTCGTAAATAGACTTTACTATTTATATACAGATCCGCAACAGATAAAAAATATTTAAAAAAAAATCAAACTATAAAACTGTTTTAGGCTTAGTTCGTAGGACTTTTAAATCTTAACGTAAACAAAGACTCATGCTACGGCCTATTATGGGCCTTCTTTAGATAAAAATGCCTGCCTAATGATAATAATACAGCTGAAGAGTTTGTACACGCTAATCTCTCACTATCAATCGGATTTGAAAAAATCTTTTTGCATTTAACAGCCCAAATATTAAGGAAAGTTATATTACTATTTAACGTTACTCAACGACCCTAGATAAATAAGTATATTAAATTTGAAAAAATTCTACTTGTCAATAGATGGTGGGACGCTGTAGTTTCGAAAAGTATGATCCAACCGATCACCCTCATTCCGCACACCACATCGACTGTGGAAGCGCTGGCCGCGCTCAAGGTATCCGCCGCACCCGCACTCGCCGTCGTAGATGACGAGGGGTAAGTTGTTTTTGTTGTTAAACAAAGTCTGTCTGTTATCGAAAACCTCAAAAATTGTGGAACGTATTTTCATGCGCTTCTCACCAAATAGATAGAGTGATTCGTGAGGTAGATTTAGGTACACAATTTGTAAAGGTTTTGTGTAAATCGGTTGAAACGCGGCGATAATTGTTAAAAATGTAGGAAAAACTCAAGTCGCCTGGGGGCTTTCAATGAAAACACTATTTGATCCCTTTAAGACATAATAAAACAATTAATGGTGGGAATCCGCGATGGTACTTTTTACAAGTGACTTATAGAAACTATTTCTTTTTTTCAAAAATAAAAATGAATTAATATCGTACGTTATTTACGACTTTATTTTTTAGAATTCACTATTAATCCTTATCCAAATAAATATATTAGTAAGCTAGAGCATTAAATATAGATTATGAACGTCTTTTACACTATATCGTTTTGACAAAATAGTGTAGAAGTTATATCAAAATAATTAAAACTACGCAGCGAAAACCGGGCGTAGCTCGCGGCCGGACGTCTACTGTGTTCATAATATAAAAAAGTCCCTTCTATTTGTCGATTTTTATACTGTTTTCAATAATAGACGGGGATTAACGAGAAAGGTTTACGATAATTTATTAAGCTTGTCTATAAATTGGCTGAAAAATTATGACGTTGATTTTTTAAAGAAGCCATAGATAATTATGTGATATGTCAGAAAAAATGGATAAAATGTAGAGCACATGCACATTCTTTCCGTGCGAAACCGGAATATAAAGAAATAAATATAATATAAAGAAGTTTCGTTTGCAAACTTCTTTACTCGACACTTTTTATGTTCGGTTATCGACAGAAAACTGAGATCACGACATATTTTGTTGTAATTCTTTCGGCAGTGCGCACACGACATTAGACATATATTATAATAGTTACAAAAATTTAAAATGACTGAACTATTCAATGCCGGCGCGTGCGGTGCGACCTGGAAACAGTGATGATTAGTTAGTTTGATCAGTGATTCGTATATAACCTGTGATTAGTCTTATGATGATGTTGTTTAAAGAATTCTCTTCATCAACTACTTATTCAAGCATCCATAATTAAGTGTGCATGTACTACCAGATTGACCGGTTGGCGCAGTGACAAGACACTTGCCTTCCGCGCCGCAGGTCGTGGGTTCGATTTCCACCCAAGACAAACATTTGTGTGCATGAACATGTCTGTTTGTCTTGTGTC
>DWLR01001997.1:0-16561 GCA_018246295.1 Papilio alexanor hazarajatica
AGTGATGTAAATCTTAAGGGATTCAATGACACTGCTAGTGGCTCAATTAGAATATAGTATTTACTATATCTTTTTACTTAAATTTATGCTACGAAATAATAAAAATAAAAAAATCGGTCTCAACTGCAGGAAATTAACACAACTCTATTGCTTACATTTCTTTGGATAAAAAGCTGATTTTAAGATATTTTTACAATGAAAATTGTTATGTCTTTTTTTATTAGGGTTTTTGATTATTTGTCAAGCAAGACTTGACAAGAGATGATCGTCGAGCAGTTGTGGCGGAGAATATTGCCAAGTATACATTTCGTAAGCATCATTTCGGCCTCTCCTATTACTCCGGCCTCCTTTAAATATTCTCTGGTGGAGAAAGGTTGATTTTGGTCGCCCTATTCCCATTCGTGAGAATGTATACATATCTATATATGAATATCATCAATATTTGCACGAGTTTTCTGTAAATGCTCACTTACATGAACAAAACAACAAAAAATATGATATGCAATACAAAATTTAAACAAAGTATTTAATTTTAGTATAGTTACCAAGATGTACTTTTACATACGCTGGGAAGAAGAAATTAAAAGAACAGCCGGCTCGCTCTGGTCTTAAGTGGCGTAGGACAGAGAGAAGTGGGCGTCTTTGGAGGAGGCCTTCACCCTCACAGGGGTTCCAACAGACTAAGATAACTTAAATTACAATTAATATTATATTATAGTACTTATCTTTAGATTTGTGTTAGTAATTATCTACAAATTAGCGTTTAAAAATTATTGTATTTGTAAATTCGTTTCAATAGTTAAAATGTAAGATTATTGAACCTAACATTTAATTATTCTTTTGCAATATGCAATATTTTTATAGGTTTTTTGTAATATTACTCTGTGGGAAATAAATGGCTTTATTATTATTATATAGGTTACTACACTTTTAATTTAAGAAATATTCTAATTCTGGGCTGCGATAAACAGACAAACCCGGGTTACAAGCTTGTCGCCGCGAGATACCGATCGATGACACGCGGCGAGTAAATCCATCGCCACTGAACATTCATCACGGTAAGTGCTTAGCCATATTTATAGAAAACATTTTCACGCCATTTTAACCGATGTATAAATAAGGTTATAAAGATGGCCGCCTATTTGCATGTAGCTAGTATGTTGTCAACTATATCTTAGAGAATTCGATAAATTTGTCTTGTGTTTACCTTACAACTTGTAAAGAATACGTTAACACATAATACGAGTATATGAAGATTGGACGGTAAGGTATTTATTTATCTATTTTTCAAATCAACAATTGCATTCATTAATAAAGAATAAGTATTGAAGTACAATAATAACAGAGCGTTAATTCCTCTGAGTCAATCAAAATGCCTCGTGATCTGGCTATAAGTGAAAGCAAACCACGCCTGTAAGCCCAACATCGTCCTAATTGGCACAACAACCCCTCACAATGCGTTACTATTGCTTACGTCAACATTTGAACTTAAATACCGACCGCACAACTTTACATTTTTAGCTATAAAAATAGACTCACAACCAAAAACCAAATAAAAAATTTGTTTTCCAAACGCAAACAAAACTTTGTGCACTAACAGGAGATCCACAAAGTTAAGTTTGCGGCCGTTAAAGTGCTCTAAACATTCGCTGGATGGTTTTGTGAGGGTAAAGTTAAACTTGACAAGTTGTATGAAAAACTATAATATTGATCGAGTAGTTATGTTGATCATGATCGGTACACTTAGGTTGTTGTCCGACGGACAACACGCGCCCTGCCAGCAAACAGTTACTATTGGTGATAATGAGAAAACTGTAACAGAAGCCATTTCTTTTTTTTTTTTTGATGCAAGACTTTGTTAAGAAGTCACTAGACTCTTCTTTGATGAGACAAATAATAAATGTTTAAACAGATGTTGCATAATTAATACTTAATTTAAATACAAAATACGTCTATCCAAACTAGTCATCATCTGTCCTCTAAACCTTGATTTGACTGATCTATTTTTAATTGAATATCGCCTGCCAAAACACTACTCTACATGTTAATCTTATTTACAGTATAAATTGATTATTACCTGTATAGGTTACAAGGTAATAAGTTATTACACCACCGTTAGGAGATAGAAAGACGATAATCCGATTCCCTTTTGACCTTCTCAGGTGACGCTCAATATCAGCGAATATGATCGGACATATTCCCGTAGCCCTGCTAGCAGAAATGTAAAGTTGTAGTCGGTACAAGCCCGACGTATATCTTATTATTCAAAGATGCACTTAATCTTGAGTCCGATACTTAAGGGTTTATTTATATTTAAAATAGTAACATTGTAGGCATACCTATTACAATCAAGTGAACTTTTTTCTCTAAATCTCTTAATGTATACGAGACTGTTCCGAGAACATATAGTAAAGAATTAATGCCGCTTATGTTACGTCTGATTATGAGCATACAAATAATGTAACCCGAACCGCAAACTCAAAACACATTTTATTAAGCGCGCGCCATCAATCCGAACTCCAACAAGATTCACATAAGAATGTTGCCTCAAAATGTATCTCCCGCGCGATGAGCCCGCGTTGTTAATGAAATATCGAAGTGGAGCGGCCAGCAGGCAGCCGGGACCACACACGACGCTCACCTCACTGTAACAGAAAGCTGGTATGGATACGACTATTCGTTTTACATTTCTTAAAATCATAGTAATAAAATAAAAAAATAGCTTGAACATACCAGTGGCAGTAAACAAGAAGTAGCCTTCAGGTAAATCGTCATAAGTTTCAATGTTATTGTAATTTTTTTTAAAGAAAAGAGCGTATTCCTTAAACGCTGACAGAACTTCAAATTGTGTTCACACCTTTAAAATCAATGGTATTCCCTAGCTATAAAATAGGAGCAATAAAGAGTGTAGTACCAGATCAGTCTCAAAGAGAATATTTTAACCAATACGACACAATTTTTTTCAAAAATACGTACTTGTTCCTAAAGGGCCCGCGAGACAACTCTTGCTTGCAACTCTTCTGGTCTTGAAATGTTCATTGGTAATTACTTAATATCAGATGACCTGGTGCCCGCTTGCTCCCTTATGGCATTTAGAATAAACCTGTACAAATTTGTTTATTTTTAATTAAATTTAAACACACCGATATGAGCCCCTTACTTACATTTTCCATGCTGAAGGTATGTCCATATTACACTACAGGAGCAATAAACGAGCAATATTAATAACATTGATATCGTTTGCATAGCGCGGCACTGCGGCAGATACAGCACGACGCGGCCACAACACGGGGACGACACGGATGCGGCAACGCCACGCTAGGTTAATTGGTTTCGGTACACTCCCTTGTGAATTGGATCTTCCTATAAACCTTTATAATAGCTAAACTTAAGTAACAATGGGCAGAGTATATTAGTCATAGACCGGTTTGATAGTCGAAGAACAATATACCCAATATTAGTAGACTGGATCCATTAGACTCACAAAATAGAACTATGATCTGGTTAAGGAAAAGGGAGTCTACTATATGAGGCGGTAAGGGTTTTTTTTTAAAGATCTATGGTGCATTTATATGTCGCAGGTGTAATAATTTTTTTTATTTACGTATTTACAATACAATTACTAATACATATTAAAACAGAAATAATAAAAAAAGGAACCGGGCTATAATCAATAGCGACTAGAAATTATAATAAAGAAATATGATATTAAACCTTAAAATTATATTTTTAATAACCAATGAAACATATATGTAATTAAATAACAAAAATGAAGTACATTTTTAATGTACAATAACAAATATTGGGTAACGATATTATGTAGTCCTTACCAAATGAAATAATAATTTAAATAATCGCTGCGTGTTTATTAAATTGATCTGACTGTACAATTACCACTTTGTACTTTTAAAAAAAATGGTGACCTAAATATACTATGATGATAACCCGGCAATGATAATGCGACATTTTTACTCTTTGAAGAAGCCCGCTAAAATTGCCCCGTGCTCACCTGTGGACAGCCATGCTTGGAGCCAACCTTCTCGTAGTGTTTCGTTTCTTTCGGTGTTGCTATAATAATAATATAATTAACATATGAACTTTAAATAAGCAGTTTTATAATTTTATTGATTTTCTTATAATTTTTTTCCTTATCTCATTAATTCTCTATAAATTGTCATTTACAGTCTGAAGCGTACTTTGACAGTTTAGTTTTTAGAACGCAAAGTCGTTTGCAGTTATGGTAAAGGCACATTACCAAACCAAATTCCAGAAGCATAATTCCTTAAAAGTCAAAGGAATTTATTGTACAATTACGATTTAAGTATTCTTTGTTTGGGGAATCTTTAAATTGACTATAGATTGGGTGGTTGCATTACGATTGGCAACTTGAAGGCACATAAACAGTGTTTAGTTGAACTATCAATGGTTCTAGTACTTACAGGTTGGTACGAACCAATCAAAACTATTGTGTCTATACCGAGCAAGTAATTATGTATATTGAGACAGTGGCTGATCCAGGATCGTGATATGGGGGAGATTCACGCCATTTTGGGGCGCTAGACCTTACTGAGAGTAAATTTTTATTATATTGAATAAACAACCTTTAACATAGTTTAATTTAGAACGTGTTCATTTTAGAGGTACTAGTAATGCTACCATTTTTTTTTTCTAAAATAATAATTATCAAGTTCACTTTAAAACTGGTCACTAAGCGCTTCCCCTCCCGTGGATATGCTAATGTATTGAGAAATAATAAGTTAGATTTAAAATAAGAGCATTTCTAAACACATATCATTTTAAAAGTCTACACTTTGTTTTTTTTTTTACAGGCCTTTATAATATCACCGTCATAAGGTTTGCCTGACCTAAACAATTTCCTTTGTGTTCTGACTGTGTTGTAAACAAAATGCTATCAGCTTCAGAGCCAATTAGTGGAATTCTCGGCAATACTACCGGTTTCGTTAGATTTGGGGCAATTTAATTTAAAACGACAAACCAGCAGAATACAATTAAAGTTTAAATTCTATATTCAAATGTTCCAACAACTGGCAGTACAGTCGTTTTTACGATTATAAAATGCTTAAATAATAACAAACATCAGCTATAAAAATAAAGGGAAAGATAACCACAATATGTCAAGAACTTCTGCCTCTGACTTCTGCATTCATTATCTACGCATGCTGGTCGGTTATGGGTAGTCGTTAACACTAACTGCAGCATTACATAATATATAACACTGAAGAATTCGCTTGACACGTCCAATCATGACACAATGCACTATTTGGTTATCGTGTTGTATATAACATTTCAACGGAATTAAAAGATGTAATAAGTGAATTATAACGAATAGATGGATAAATGACAGAGATAAAAGCACAATGCTGCTTCCTAAATTGCACATAATAAAAAAAAATCAAATGAAATTGCATTTTGAATTTCAATTTATTGAATTGGACGTAAATGTCCTTTAGACAGTTAATGTTTTACAATTGTCTTCAGTATGTCAGAAATCTAGTAGACATAATTTTTTTATTTATATTACTAACACTAGTTTTAACATTTATTGTTACTATCACATTTGGATTATAATAAAAAAGGTTTGAAATAAATAATGTTTTTAATCTATTTAAAATTGCCACTGCCAATCCCGTTGCTTTGTCACTCTTTCGTTATAGGGCCACAGTGCGTGGCCTAGTTTCAAACTATATCTGTGTGTTCTAGTCTGTATATTCATGATTATATGTACATATCTAATAAAATTACAAATTAATAAAGAGTATGACTTGGCTGTTTCGAGTGTTCTATCTTTTACAGAAAAAAAAAGAATTGTAAGACCGAATAATTATTACTTTAATCTTTAATATATTTAAGTACGTCGAGTAGTTTATAATAAGTTGTTATTTTTGTTAATATATAGTCAAAGGTGGAGCAAGATAAACATATCATGTTTAATGGGCAAATATTTTAACTGTATACATAAAAAATTGTAATCATATTGGCAAAAAATAAAGAAAAAAATACTTAGGAACTTAACTATCATGTAAAAGTTCTAAGTACATTAAACAGGAACAGATAAAATACGTGGGAACCTTCTATACTACCTATTGTTTACTTTCGAACTCGTAAAATTTTTGAAATCGAAAAGGTTTGAATATGTACGGTACCGGGGTAAACTAAGCAATCTGTTGTTAAAAAATGTTCGCAGAATGTGGAGATAATTTACCAAAATAATACTCTTGGAAATTATTCACACACGGCCATCTCACCCCAAACTAAGCAGAGCTACTGCTAAGGAAACCAGATAACTGATATACTACATATATTTATACTTTTGTAAGTACATACATATATAGATAATTACACCCAGACACAAGACAAACAGACATGTTAATGCGCACAAATGTTTCTCCTGCGTGCGAATCGAACCCACGACCTGCGGCGTGAAAGGCAAGTATCTTCCAATTCCGCCAACCGGTCAGTCAACCGTGAAATCAAATCATAAATGATCAAAAGTCAAAATGATTTCTAACCAGAACAGTTACTTTTTGTTCACAGTAATCGAATGACGGATTCGAACACACGACCTCAGCTTTCACGTCATACTAAACCATTCGGATATTGAAGTGCAAGGCGATCGTAATGAGGTTGCCTAAATTGCTACATGTCTTCACCCGGCGCCACTCGTGCGCACTACACTCAAATGTTTACAAACTCTGCCACAATCAAAGCACAACCGCTCCGGAAGCAACCTCTCGCTGAATTTGAATCGTTAACAAAACATTCCACAGACCGACTCTAAAACATTTACCACATCAATCAAATTATCGAAACGCGCATATAAAAGTTATTAGGGCCCACTATTCTTCTACGAAGAGGCGTTAAACAAATACTCCGAGAACGTACGGGCGTGTACTTTGTAGAGAAAGCTTTACAAGCTCGAAGTTAAGGATAACTTGTATACTCGACATTCTCAGTAGATAAATTTAAAATAAAGTCGAAGTCATTTTGTGCGACAGGAACGCGCCAAAAAAAAATCGTTATCTCTGCCTACCGCTATGGCTTAAGGGTTATTTATATGCGAAAAGAATAATTTTACAAAGCGTTTTATTTTTAGAGCATAGCTATTGCTTGCAGAGGTATTGAAGGATATTAAAGAGAAACACGTTCAAGTAATGTTGATTGATAGCTTTTTTACTTATCAGACGAGAGCTAAAGGCAAAGAAAAGGAAAGAGGAGAGGGAAAGGGAATAAGCGAGGAATAAGATTGAGGCTTCGAACACTTCACATCCTTTATACTCATCCATATTCTCTTCACACCTTCTGCCTCCGAAAGGCACAACCATTGACTCAAAAAAAAGAAGAACGATATGTCAGTTAAAGAATTTAATGATATGACAAAATTTATGGTTCATTGGTAAATCACGAGCGTGGCGTAACAGGGATGGTTTGCGCGATAAACAAAACCGGCCGGAGGTATCAAAAGGCACGTTCACACGTAACTGAAACACCTGTATTTACCCACGCGCCGTATAAAACCGATGAATTCGCATTTGTAAATAAACTCGGTAGCTTTCATAGTTTCAGTCCGTGTGTTTTATCCGACGTTCGTGTATAGAGCAACCAGTACACACAATCATTGCTTGAGATCAAAAAATGTATTGGTGCAAAGCTCTTGGCCTATTACACTAGATGTAACGCGACCAGCTTTATTGATACTTGAAAAATTACAAGATAACTTAATTTTTTTCTAATATTGATTTAATATAAATATAAATGCCGAATAAGATACATTATGTCGAAATATAATAATAGAATTTTATTGTGGTAGGCCAAGGCCATCTTAAGTGACAAGCTCTTAATTATTTTTAAGTTTAATAAACAGTTTGAGGTCCGTATATGTCTAACGAGCGAGTTTAACTCCATTGAAAATACATGTGGATTAATTTACAATTAGCGTATAAATTTCCATTAAATTTATAAAACCTATATTACTAAAGTAACTGTTATATACGTAAATTATTCACAAAAGAGTCGTAAAATGAAATCTTACAGGACTATATGTTAACTAATCAACCTAAAAAAATATTACTTAAGGAACTTTGAAGATATTATAAATTTAAAATATTTTCGTCTGCAAATAGATGTTTGATCTTAATTATCACAGTAGTTGTCCAAATACAGTTTCATGTTTACAGCACGTGTGAGCATAATCTACCATCCGCATAGCACGACTAATTGATTTTAATACTCGGAACACGTCGAGCGGTAATATGATAATTGACAATATCTAATACAATCGAATAAATAAATCGAAGGCGAAAAATACGAAGCGTAGATAAAAAATAAAAACATGGAAATTAAACGATCAAGAATCACAATACGTAATCAGAAAGCATTGTATGAATACCGCACGGCGACTTGGGTGGTCCGAAAGTATCCAGTTGCTCTGTCGCCCTCGCGCGTACGCGATACGACTATACTCTATCCTGGTCTACAATTCGGTTTGGCGGGCAAAGGCTATCGATCGTAGACAGGTCACGCGCTTAATTAATAACCGAATGGTCAAATTAGTGTTATGGTCTATGCATATTACTGTCAAAATTTTTACAAACATTTAAATGAAACAATTTTGTTAAATGTGTTTAGTTTTTCTAAATGCACACATTTGTTTTATATCTTCGAATACAAAGTTTTATTTGATGTTAATACTTAGTAAAGGCTTCGACAGCGAAATAAATATAATTAAAAAATACGATTAATTTGAGGTTTGAAATTTTTGCTTACCTTATTGTTTGTTTTTGCTTATTTATTTATACTTGATTGCAACACCTCGTTAAGGTTAATTGAAATTTTAAAAATCGTCTTTTCACTTTGCATTGTCAATGTTGCCAGTATTTAAAACAGGCGTAACCTCTGTTAGATGAAATTTAAAAGGTTATTTTTAATTTCTTAAGTCTTTTTTAAATTAACCATAGACACACGAAACTATAAGCTTGTGCTAATTTTATGCCACGTCTGTATTGTGTACTCTATTCATTCAACCTTTTAACATTAGCCTTTTTCGCGAGTTCTCTTTCGTGCAATCCCGATGCCTAACCCCGCCCCTCCCGAGGGACCCCGCACCTTATCCTCCTTAGTCTCTATCAGGAAACCAACCGTTTCACTTAGTGTTTTTGAAAAACCCAAAACCAAAGGTTTTATTTGCATCCTGGTACTATTTATCTTTAATTGGTACTATTTATTTCTATATTGCAGAATTTAAACGGATAATAGTCAGAACAAAAAATAAGTATCCAAGTTATAAAGTGTTCCCAAATTGATAACAATTTTGACATTTCTTCCCACGATGTCGTCATCAATAATGTTTAAATTAAATGAAATTGATATTCGATAGAAATTCATCTAAAACAGCTTTCATTATTTTATTCAGATTTATGATATTGCAATTAAAGGCTCTTCGGCTGATTCTATGTTGGTTGCTTTCTTATCTAGGGCAGTCAGAGGAGCCAAATACAAAAACCAATCCATACGAATACGTATTTTTAAGCAACTACCAGATTTCCATCATCACTAAGTTAATAATTCCGACATAAGTATTAGTGAAACCGTTTATATGTCACCAATTTGGGAATTCGTAAAATCCCGCGATCAAGCGGTTAACAAAATTCTAATTTTGTTGTCAAAGGCGCAATCTTGATGGTTGGCATACTACAAACGTAGACTACCTCGCCTTAAATAATCCATAGCCACTAGCCAGTGATTTTTACAAATCAATATGGATTAGAAATGCTCTCCTATTACTATTTATACATATGCAATTCTTCTTTAGTGGATGTCTTACGCTGTGAATTTCACTTATGGATATTTGGGAGTAAAAAAAAAATTGCCATTTTTTTGATCTGTATTTAATTAATTACCAATATATTTATGTATTTTATAACAAAGTAGAGGGTGCGTGTCTGTACTACGTGTGATGTAGATATACGCCTGACACTTCTTTTAACCTTTATTTATTACAATAATTAAAGTAGATATTTTGAATTTCGCTTATAAAATTAATTATTGTATAATAATCTTTAAATATTAATCATCATCATCTTCCTGCCCCTTTCCCCCTTGCGTAGGGTCGGGACAGTATGTACTACTCTTCGATATATCCTGGACTCTACTGTCGTCCATACTGTAACTGGTTGTGACTATAGTTTTACGGCCGGCCGCCTGCCTGACGCCAACCCTCCCCAGGAATATACTTATATATAGATATTTACTACGAAAATAATACACAAAGCAACATAATATATTAAATAATTAAATATATTATTAGGTATATTTTAGATATTATTCTATAGATACGTCTAATTGATTTTTTTTACTAATTTTTGGGCCTCCTATGAAAGAAATAAAGCGATATACAGTGCGTATATATTCATTTCACTCGCATTTACAGCTATGTTCATCCTGTGAAATTTCTGACTCGATGTATCTCTTTTTCTCTAATGTGCCGTCTTTTTTCTCTAACGCACCCAAAGAAGTACAACTTCAAAAGTTATTATTACTTTAAACATCGATGAGAGTGAAAGAGTGTTACTTTTTTATTGCTTACGGCCTATATGATTATACAATTTCGATGTTATACAATCAAATACGTTCGTGATCGTGGATCGATCCAAGTTAAGATCAATTAGGCCGATAGAGCTCTGTTTTGACAGCTCCCTCCTCTCGTGACAGTTTGACAGGTGTCGTGACAGGCGCGTTGTGCATGTGGGCAATTTGTACACCGTGACAGAAAAACTCGACGATTACGCTAGGAGAGACTATCGGAAGAAAGCTTTTTATTAAAATACTATCAATTATTTACTATTGTTACTTCGTTATTTTTATAATTTGAGATTAAGTTATAGTTAAGGATTTAGGTAAAACATTGTTGTATCCTTTTCGTTATTCGTAATATATTGCATATTGGCATATTGGTGTAAGCTACGATAATGAAAAGGGGAAAGGGGGGATCGTTGTGGCGATCAAGGAGGGATTTATTAAACGAAACGCTGAGTATATTAGACTATGACTGTAGAAATAAATTACAGACAATATTTTGCACTTGCTTATGTAAAACTATAAATTTAAATAATTTTAAATCGATCAAATGTCAAAGAGTAAAATAATAAATGACTTGAGACAAAAAGACCGATGCCAGCGTTAGTAACTTACACATTATACTGATTAAAATCTAAATTGTAAATTGATATATTAAGCCGCGACCACCCATCTCGACGGGTTGTTTATTTTTGTTTGTGTTGTGCGCATGCGCCGTGATAGATAGGCACGCGCTCCGATTGGCTGTCGATTAGGGTACCGCCGCAGATAAAATATGCTATTATATAATCTGTGCAAACTATCGCCCGACCATAGACTGATTGTATCTATGGTAAAAATCAAAAATACTACTACTAAAGTGCTGTAGGGTATTTTTATAGGATAAATATGGATAGAGATGGTCAAAAAGGGTTTGGAACGAGTGGACAGTGTCAGTTTTTTTATCAGATAATAACGTGGGTGCCTTCAAGAAAAGGGTGCTAAACTAATTATGTACATAATACGTATGTGTATTACAAAACATACATATTAAAATTACGTGTACAACCTTTCGATAACACGTAGGCAATATTAGGTGGAATTGTTAAGCATTCCATTTTATTAAATATAATAGTAAAAAAGTCTACCAATTAATTAAAAATGGTGGTTTGGAGAATCAGTTGAAGACTTCTTAAGCGATCATATTATATTTTTTTTATATTAAATGAATAGCGAACCAGTGCCGGCTTCGCAAGGATGTTAAAACATATTGTGTCTGCATACTTTTTTTCTCTCATACCACGTAACGTTCTATATATTTTGTTATAACTAACCTAAATAGTATTTTAATTTACTAAATTATATATACAATTCTTCCTTCTGAATTCCCATCTATTAGTGATAATAGTACGAAAATCGACTGACAGATGTTGAGGACTGGGGGACTGAGTTTTATATGAACATGACAACGCCCGCCCAGGCCCGCCAGCATCAATTTCACAATGACCGTTAAATTTATCGGTTGCGCATAGTTTTTGTTATCTTGATATCTTCTAAATCTCTTTAAATTTACAAATTATTTTATTTGTCAAAACGATTATAATCTACATTTAATGTTCCAACAACTAACACGTTTATTTGGACATGGATTTATACTAAAGTTGTAGAAATAACGTCGAAAATAACGTACAAATTTTAATTGTTTTTTTTTTATTTATTGTAAGAAAACCATAGAAAATAGAAGAGATATTCTGCCCTGGAGTTTTATTTATAATTTTCGAAAATCTGTAATTCCTACATCAATTTCATGTATGTCTCGTGGTTTAGGCTCCGTATATACCATGAAAGACAAATGTTGGCGCTCTTTTGGAGATTCTAAAAACTGGCGTTTTTTCGCTTATAATTAGCTTCAATTATAATATACAATACATATAAGTAATGCGGAATAAATTATCTGAATTTTAGTGAAAACTGTTGGGTGGCTTAGGAGGAGTTGGCGAAAAGACAGAGCCTCGAATGGCAACTTTGTTTTATACTGTATACAGATAAACAAAAGTTCAAACGTTTACCAAATCAAACGTGTATCAGTAACAACGTTGCAACTACCGAACTGTTCTATGCAGTATCTGGGTAAAAGAAAGAATCTTTCCCACAGCAGCTCTTGCAGTTATTATTTTAAAGATTCCCGTTAGTCCAATAATTACAATGAAATACGTAATACTCAATACTTATTACATGTTGACAGGTAGAAAGTTGATAAGGTTTTTCAAAACGATATTACACTCAAAGTTCTTTCACCCGTAACCCATAGGTGGGCGGGGATTAGAGATTTCCATTTTGAGCAGTCTCGTGACACCTTTATTTACTCGCTTTTTTACATCAATTTGGTTCATTTAATTATATCTAGTTTGGTCTGTATTAGATACTTTATTGAATATGTAAATTGAAAATGAACTCTATTGAATATGTAAAGTGATTACAGTTAAGGTTAACAGGTAAAGTAGTTCTGGATTTCGACTCGTAAATGAACTTTTGAAACGCCACGTATATTCTCTCAATCAGTCCTTCCTTATCGCGTTTGAATTCATTTAGTTGTTGCAGATGTTTATAATAAATTTATTTTGCGGTTGTGATTTAACAATCGTCATTCATAATATCGTTATAGACTACATGCATTCTATTTTACCATTACCATAACTTACCATTTTTTTTAAATATTTTTCTTTTTTTTTTAAGTGTACGTGCAACCTTACATTCATATTACTAGTTTATTGTTTTTTTTTCTGTTTCACTTATTTTTAGTGCTCGCTTTTAAGACTATCTATTAAACAAGAAAACATATTAAAATTTGTAAATGAAAATCAAATAATGCTTTGCTTTTTATAGTATACTTCACAGCCTAACAAGCTGTATTGGTCTTTATTACACACTGTCTTGTTTTATTAACCATTATTAAATATGGATGGATAGCTATGAACGTATTTAAAGTTATCAATCCCTTTTTAAAAACAAGTACTCAGTTATAAATATACATAATAATTATTGGGATGTTTAACTTTTATTTTTATCTGTGCAAATACGTCTATGGCGGCGGGAACCCAGCGCGCTGATTGGCTGGCGTCTCGCAATCGCGCCTCGCGCATTCTATTTTCAAAATTCCTTCTTGTATTGATCCCTTTCCATTGCTTTTAACTAATTACAAACTTAAAATTGCCTTTCTAGAAATATGTTTTATACGAATTTGAACTTTATTCCAAAAAATAAAGGTGTTCGTTATTTTATTGATTGTAATAAACGTTTGTCAGATTAGATTTGTATTTTCAAATGTTTGTTATTATTATTGATAGGATAACAGACATGGCGCCGTAGTCTGTTATTTAATTCTGTTAGTAATTATAGAAATCGATCATTCGTCTGTCTGTTATTTAGTTATCGACTCGATTTGATTAAACTATTACGAACGGACACTAATGAAGTAATTATGTATACGAATGATTTAAATACAGTGATTAAGATTTGCATAAAATATTTTAACAACTTCTACATATATAAATAAATTGTGGACATTGCTTTGAGAAATATTTATAGGTAACATTTGTAAAAATAAGCTTTCAGGTCAAAAATTTAAAAGTTTCTCTTAGTCGCATATTTTATGGCACATACATATATGAATGACCTATTGTTAATAAAAGCATTAGTTTATAGAAATACATAAGTTGAAATTGAAGGCGATCAGTTTTTAGTTGAAACACCAACGTTTATTACACAAATAAGGCGTAGGTTGTACTAAAGAACTGTTAATTTTCACCATGAACATCTAGATATATCGCTTAGATTTAATTTTTAACAGGAATATATAAATATAAATAAAAAAATGCCTATTATATGTATTCCATAACAAATTATCTAGATAACATGTAAGGATGGTCAGGCTTTCATAGTAAATGTTGCTACAGAATTGCGCTACTTATCGTAAATCTTTCAGGACCTAAGTTTAAGCGCTGTTTGCGGTCTAAAACCTATTTAGCGCTTACACCTCGCCCTCGGTGTGTGGCCTAGACGCTAACCCGTTTTCGTTCCTATATTTATAAACTGAACTAATAATCCAACGTAATGGGGACCGCGTTACATCAAAAAATGCAGTCCGGTGCAGCTCAAACGCGATTGGTTTTCAAATTAAGCCACAAGAGTATGATCCTGTTAACGAAGTAAAGCGAACCGATTTAAGGGTCAAGTAATATCGGTCGTGTAATACGTAAGTCGGCGACGTGGGTGGTCGGCCATTTTTATTTAACCGTCAAAAGGTCATTCGCCCGGTCGATTACTGTGATGTCGTCACACCTGTGAAGGCCTTTTTTGTCGGATACAGTTGGCTTACATCTTGTTATTAATAACAGATTTTTTTATTTGTCGCGATAACAATGTTATTCTTGTCATTTGATGACGGTAGATTGAATTTCAGTCGGAGATGAGGCTGGTGTAAGTACAGTCATGGCATTAAATGTGATTGATATGTAAATCGTTAAGTACCAATTGGTACTTAAGGATTCGATATCACCGAATAAACAGGATTTTATTTTATAATACTGCACAGCACCTCATTCAGTACAAATGTTCGCGAATATTTTGACTGTAAACTTAGAATTCGTAAATATATTGGTTATATTACTCTACGGATTTCATGCTGTTATCGCAAACAAATAACGGTGGACGGGTACGGAGTTATTCATGAGGGAAGCGTCAATGGAATAATCTTAATCTTTAGGAGTTAGGTTACCTGGGGACTGTTAAACTTGAGGTCTTAGTTTCGAATCGCTACTCGACTATTGTTCTAGCTCTACTATAGTTCTATACTTTTAAGCTTAGTTGGATTGGTTAAAGAAATATTGGTAAATTATTTCACAATCTACTAATATTCATTTATTTATAAAAACCTTTTGAGTAAATTAGTTGAAACACAAAGACAATTGTCGCAGAATACGTCTAACCTAGTTTCACTGCACAAATTAAACTCATTAAACTCTCTCACTCATTAAAAGTATTCAATAAAGCATTTATTATTTTTCATCATTATATACTTTTAGTTTCGGCGAATACCGTATAAAGACGATTTAAGATATTTCTATCACACTCCGTACGGTAAATTGGCGTGAATGTATTCCTTTTTTATTGCAAGAGAAGCAATAACGACTGATAAAGGGTGTCGAGAGTGCCCTCGATGGAGTGTAAAAATATCACGACTTGCGCCACTCTTTTTAAGGAATTTTGGGGCTTCCCTTACTTTAATGGTTGGTTTATATGCACATAAAAAAATTATCAGAGAATTAATTTTAGTTTCATAAACTTCTTTCTTACTTCTAAATATATCAGCGCTTATACACCAAATGGTGACGGGTTTTTGTAATACCTGCCGTCTTCATTTAGTACGTAATTAGTCTGGTAATTCGCCTAGGACGTCCTCTACAATAAATATAGAATGTAGACATTATTTCTAATACTTTCTTCGTTTCCCCTGACGAATGTGGTGCACGCTAATCCCCTCCTACTTCCCATCCTTTCTCCCTCTGTCATTGCTTGCATTGTTTAATTCTTTCTACTGTTCCGTAATCTTCATTTTTGATTGTGCCGTTGCATATTTACATTTTAAGTAATTGATTCAGAATCAATGTTTTACAACATCTGTTTTTATGATTAAAATTGGTGCATTAGTTTTTGTAAATTTTACATCACATATTTATTGAATTCGGAACGAATGGGACTGATAGTAATATTATATTACTTTCCTATTCAAACCTCTATGTGAGCTCTCCCTAATCTGTAGGCATGCGAGACGCGTGTCGCGACATCCCTTCAAATTAACCGGTTTTTTTCTGTCCGTTACTGTCGACAAAGGATTGCAGATTTGCTCTTCCTCTGTGTGTGAAATGTATTTGATTTGTAAACGATATTATTGAGATTTATATTTGTTTCGCTTTTTTCAATCGAATAG
>DWLR01001998.1:0-16560 GCA_018246295.1 Papilio alexanor hazarajatica
CCAAAGAGGAGATATTTCAGATCAAAGTGGTCAGTACGACAAAACGCTAATTTCATATGTAAGGACCTAATATTATTGATATCGCAACGATTAAAAAAAATTATTTCATTTCTTATTGTAATTTTTAACATTGTTGTTTACAATTCAATATAGACATCAAATTTCGTTACTGACAAGTAAAAAGTTACAAGGTTGAGTTTGGATCTATTCGCCACTGTTTGCTCTAATTTTATGGTTTATTTTTTACTTTGAATGACTAAATAAATAAATTAAGATAAAAATTAATATAAATAAGGTTAGATTAGCTAGTATAGTAGATATCTAATTTTAATCTCTGTAATGACATGGTTAAAGCTTTTTCTTTCTTTTTAGAAATGTAAGAAATAATAATCGCTACATCTATCCATAATATATCTAATATCTATATAATACACAATACCTGATGACGGTTGCATCGTGTAAGTGTTAAACACGAACTAGATAATTTTTATTTTGTTGCTTTCTGTTCTATTTTAGTATGGAGCCAAATTCTAGCTCGGTCGAAGTACATTAAACCTAAATATTTATAGTATTTTATCAATCAAAATATCAAGACTGCAAGGCTCAATATCAAATATTTATTTATCTGATGGCTTATTTCAACCATGTGTTTCGCCAAATAATGCAACTAAAAACAATATCTTGCAAAAATTTAAACTCGACTTTACGGTTCTTAGTAAATGATTTATAAGCTCAATCCATCAACTAGTTACATTAATTGCTACTTGCATCGTCCATTTTGGGTTCCAAAATTATGTTATAGACTACGCATAGAAATTCTATTATATTTAGTTTAGTTGGAATATGTTTTTAGAAAATAACAACGAAAAAATACTGTTTTATTTTTTTACCATTCCAACTACGCTTAAACGCTTGAGCTAAATGGAATATGGGAAGCGACAAACGTCGAATGGCGGGCATGATTCGAACCCACGACCTTATTGATTGATAGTCCGGAGTCCGTACCCTAAATTATTTCTATCGGCGCTTCAAATTAAATACAGATATTCGAATAAAGCTTCATATAAAATGATAAAAAATAATGGTAAATATATAAAACAGGTAACGCGACTCGTGTTCCACAGAAGGTTCGAATGGAGCACAGAACTTGAAAACATTTTATTTGTATACGAATGCTTACCATGATAAAAACAGTCATAAATACCGCTGTATTTTGCTGCTAGCATCTGCGTTTATGATGACACACGAAACCTAAAATGGTGACTTGGAATGGAAGAAGCGATAATATAAAATAAGGGCCAATTTAAATTCTTGCTTATGCCTTGAATTTTATTACAAAAACTGTGTCCTTTCCTTCGAGGTCAAGTAGAAAGGGCACTGAAATATCGTCTTGAGTACAGAATACTATAATTTCTGTATCGTAAATTTTAACATTAGTAAGTATACTCACAGCAGACTAGTTTGGTATAAAAGTGGCATTTGTAGAAAGTGGAAAATCTGAGATACAGCCGGCAACTGGAATGGTTCACCCTCTTCGATATTTTGATGTTTTCCATTACTAGTAATTTGGGGTGTCACATCTCTATGAATTTTTGTGGATCGAGTTTTGAATAATATGTGAAAAACAGTAAAGGTTGCTATTCCGATGCAAGTAATTATTATCGAAACATCCTGAAAGATAAGGTTTATTGCAATCGTAAATAGTCTGTTCTTCAATGATAACGTAGATAAAAATGCAAACAGTTGACTTAAATACCCTGAACTTGTAATCATCAGCGGGTCCAATGAAATTGCTATAGTTAGTAGCTCTTAAAACAATCCACGTTATAAAGTAGACAGTTAAACTTGATAACACCGATGCCATATATCTGGAAAAAACAATTTTTAAAAACAGTTGAAGTAGGTGAATTAATAACTTACAAGGTATAACTTCATGGCAATAAGAAAAAGGAAAAACATCTAGAAAAATTTGTTAAAAAAAATTGAACAATAAATTATTATTAGTAAAAATTATTGGAACTAAGTATGTTTTTCTAAGCACAACATTTAAACAGTATAAAGATTTTTGAGCTCACCTAATGGACGTTAAGTCCGATCGAACTTGTAGGGAATCAGAAATCGATGGTATTATCGCTAAGTGTGATATTTGGACTACCGCCCAACCTATTTGGAAGACAACTATGAGGGACGCGTAGTAGAGAGGCATCCACCACGAGAGGTAGTCCAAGTTTTCATTTACACGGCAGCCCAAACATCTAACAAAGAGTAATGGGAATGTGCAAGCTACTAAAATGCATCCTGAAAAAAAAAATATATTGATATATACTCTTCACAAAACTTTAAAAAAAAAACTGAAAATACACAACCTGTTTTCTTTTAAAATCGCTCTGTCCTTATAGACTAAATAGAGATAGGGGAGGCCGGGGTTCAAAGTGCCGGGGGTTTCGTTGGATGTTCCGATCCAAGTAGCTCCGTGAAGAAAAGAGGTAGCAATATTTGTGAAGGTTGTCGCGTAACGTCATTCTATTGCGCTATTGCATCAGCCTTTTTGTGACAGTGTGTCGGCATGTAAGAGTGGTAATCTATTAGTGGTACATAAACACCACATATGTAAATTTTTTCGTCCTTAAACTTTTTGGTAGATTTCAGTCAATTATCTATATTATCATTTGGGCAAACTATGGTGATTATCTTTTTAATATAATTGTTGGCTTTTTATAACTTATTTTATTATAACCAGAGGTCACTTTGAAAATGAGATTTGGTGTTCAAAGTCCCTCTGGTAGGGGGCTAGTTGTTCCGCGGAACAACGTGCCCTGTAAAAAAACATATGAATAATAAAATTAAAACTTAAGATGAGAAACTATAAACGGAAAACCGAACGGGGCAAGGTTTCGATTGACCTTATGCAGTGGGAAGCTGAAGGTGTCGGGAACTAGAGACATGTCATATAAATTTAGTTCTTTATGTCAAAAAATTGAAGACCGGTATAACACCAACAGTGGCTTACTATTCTAGACAGGTGTTCAACAACGACCAGGAGAAGACATATAATATTTGATAAATGGTGCGTCAATTTACTTAGGTCTCTTTCCTGAAGACGTGAGTAAATTAGTATATACTTGTGCTGTTAAATTTGACATGCATAACATTCCAGTATCTTGGGATAGAATTAGAGAAGCTGGAGCTGATTGCTTCACGAGTTTTCTGAAAAGAAATCCGTCTCTGTCGATAAGAGCTCCGGAAGCCACAAGTGCAGGCCGCGCATCTTCTTTTAACTGGCACAATGTTAATGAATTCTTTAACAAGCTCGGAGATATCGTATTGAAACATAACTTGCTACCATCTAGAATATGGAACTTAGACGAAACAGGAGTCACTAATGTATTAAAACCGAACAAATTGATCTCATTAAAGTGAATTTTATGAGATTGAATAAACTGTAGTGCGAAATTTTAAGATTAGGTGATTTTTCTTTGTGTATTAATTAAAATAAATATTTTATTTTTTGACAAACAAACGTTTATCAAAGTTTATTACTATTAAAGATATTTATTAGCTTGAACCCTATTAATTAGGTTGTATAATATTATTAGTAATAATGCTTGCTACTATTTTTTTTTAAGTTTTGTTTTCATAAAATCCTGAGAAGGTTCAAAATTTGTGATAAACAATAATATTTTGTACTTTTACAAATAAAACTTACGTAAATATTTACTTTCATGTGCCTAATTTATTTTACACATAGCTTTACAATTAACATTATATTATTGATGATTGGAGTTGATAGCGGAACAACTTACCTCTATTAAGGAACAACTAGCCCCTTTGTGGGGCGAGTTGTTCCTTGTCGACTTGCTACAGAAAAATTATCCTGAGCCAAAATACATTATTATTTCAATGAATTTGACTACAGAATTTCAAACAAGGATAAATTCTGCATCTATTCATTATGGATTAAGGAGGAATTATGGATTTATAACCTTTCTATTATATTCATATTGCGTCTTACGCCAAAATCGGATCTCGAACCCCGGCCTCCCCTACTGAAGCTTATGCCGTCTATTATCATTTTTTCGAAGTGTAGGGGTCACACCCTTGTGTATTGATGACCTTAGTTGGAGGAAATGGTTACTTGTGAAAACCTATTTGTATCGAACAGTAAATAGATACCGGCCTATGACGACCCGGTATATCGATACAGTACGACTATCCAATCTCTCAAATCTAGCCTTTTAGAAAAGCGGTATGAAGTAAAACTAAATAAGCCTTCCTATCTTTTCCTCTCTTATCTTTACTCACTAAGGATGTTTCCTACATAAAAACAAGCGAAACGACACATTCGCAATTTAGTCCACATCAGAAGAAGAAAGTTTTTTTGTAACCTTTGCCAATAAAAGTGCATTTAAACAAATTAACGAAACGTAATACCTGTTAAATGCCATATTTTTTTGGTGCTGTACTTATCTGCCAAAACTCCAACTATAGGTGTCGCGAGTGCGTCGACAACTTGTCCTGAAAAAAAAAGATATTCTCTATTCGATACATAAATACTGCTGACAGCAATTTAATGATGAGTGACGTGCTAAATAATGCGATGTTACTGATTTAAAATACATTTATTACACAGCGCTGCGTGTTTACTCAATATGAAACTGAGATGACAGACAATGACGTATCTACGGGAGGGACGCTAAGTGGTTAGCCCTCCATCAATTAATATTTTTTTAGTCAGCTTTACACCACCTTATTTTTAATTTAAAAAGTGTTAAATGTTTTATTGATTTTAGTCTTTTCCTATTTAAAATCTACCCTTAAAAGTTAAGCCCCCAAATGAGATCAAGCCCCCAAATTATATTAAGCCCCCCTTTCTTCTCGATTGGACATTGATGACAGGTCTAGGCTTTAAGCTTCAGTGTGTTGCTTGACGGTACACAATCACACCGTAACAGTTACCCCCAATCAAATCCAATTAGTCGTTACTACTAGTAATATGACGTCATTGGAATTTAGTAATAGGACTTGAATTAGTACTATTTTGCTCTTGATTGTCTTTACTATGCACCAGCAGAAGTATCATCGTTTATTTCAAGATCAAGAGAACGAATCAAATGTTGTGCGACCGCCAGTATTATCATGTCACCGACCAATTGTAAACTTCGTCAGTTTATAATCTAACTTATCTAATTTAGCGTATTAGCAACTAGAAGTGTTACGTACCGTCAAAAAAAATTACCGATGGGAGCAAGATTTTCGAAAGAATTTGAAAATTTGAATTTTTAACTTGAGAATCCGGAATACAAAAAACACATTATAAACTAACCGGCTGAGTTTCGAAACCAGACCCTGTTAATAAACATATTAATAATTTAGTAGACCTTAACTAACTTTGATTTTTGTTTTTCATAATTATAAGCATAAGATATTCTTTGCTAAATTTGTTTTCAATGTAAAATAAAAGGAATTTTGTGTCAACACGTGGCCTATCATTAATAAAGGCGAAATTAAGAACTAATACCTCTGTTGTCCTAATTAAGAATACTTTTTTAATTTTCACTTTATCGCGATCGCAGTCGATGTTGTCATTCCAAGACCCACTCAAATACACAGAAAAATCATCAAAATTGGTTCAGAAACTTAAGAGGTCTTAATGACATACACACTAACAGAAGAAAAATATGTCTGCTTGCGTCCTCCTCCGTCCTAAATAAATAATAAATTCATTTGTTTTGTCTCCCGCATAAGGATGTATCTTAATCTTAGAACGACCTAAAAATTTATTAGAATTGAAAAGTTTTGAAAGGTTCATGTATGGGAGACAGGCTTTCAAACTAGGTTGCCCTGAGCTATGAGGCTCCTGGATCCCTTTGGTTTTAAGTTGTTTACGTACGAGTATTTAAAAGTAATTAAATACATTTGTTAATTTTAAAATAAGAAAAATGTGGCCAGTTTTTGTTTAAATATTTTGTTACACACTAATCAAGCTTTGACTATTTCAAAGGTGTTAATCGATACCGTCTTGTCAAGGCCGCAGGCTTTGGATGTAACTTGAATCTGGTAGGCACTTGTGATTCAATTGCGACACTCTTTATTTCAATCCAATAACAGTGATTTTTTTAAAATCTTTAATAAACACATCGTTAAAATATTAATGGTTATAAACATTACTGATCTAAGAAATTTAATATATATATCAAATGAATTGAACTCCGGACTACCTACCATAGCCGTAGGACTATGGTACGTACGGTACGTATTACTAAAAGTAGATACATTTTGGTTAAATGCTTACTTAAGTAACCTTGTGATTATTATAGGTGTACAAGTATCTACATGACAAGCCATTTCACATACGATAGGGATAGCCTATCGTTATACTGGCTTCAAATTTAAACAGGACTTACTGTCGGTAGAGCAGCTGTTGAATAGGCCTCCTTGACCGGGAATTGGCAATCCCTTCCAACATTTCCTTTACCTTATCAACACCCCTAATCTTTCCCACACAAAGGCTGGCAATTTATTCATCTCCCACTGATTATTGAAAATGACAATGAGTCAAGATCACTTTGCCATCTGGTTAACCTCTTGTTTGCTTTTTTCTATCAAAAAATGCTTCAGAATCTGGTAAATAGCAATTCCAATAATTAATTGGTTCACTTGAAGTTAACTATGTATAATAGTATAACTATATAGTACTCACCCAATAACAGCATTGCTCCAGCCACAGCAGCCCTCATTTCGAGTACTGCTTGAAAGTAGAGCATCATGTATGAAAACCACATCGCCGCGCAGAGGTCGTTGTACACATGTCCTAGCCCGTAGACCAAGCTTTGATCGACGTGCCACCAACGACGCCGCTTGAATGGAATACTGTCGAACAAATTGATATTGATACTTTCGATCTTTTTACTTAAGATCATAGATAAAGTAATTTCATAACCGAATTGGGTCTATAATAAATATGAGGGGCCTACCTATTTCCTTTCCTTCTTTTTATCGCGTTAGAATATTGCAAATCGCACCAAAAACTACTTCTGGTGTCTAATTCTTATTAAAAATATTTATGGCTTTATAAATAGACAGTTTACAAATAAATTTGTCAATCCTAACGATTATCATTTCATTTGGATGATGTGTGACGAGTGACCTAAGCATTTTATTAATAAAAATTATAATAAAATATGCACGATTTTTTGTTACATTATATTTAGATACATTTTGTAATTTAAGAAACCAAGAATACAGCCTATATAAAAATTATAAAAATGCTCTCAAATTAAAGTGCCACATATATTCGTAAAACGTACTTAAATTACATTTGTCTTGATTAAGTTAATTAATTAAGGACATTTAAAAATGTTAACTAAAAAGGCCAAGGCTGCATTTCATAGTATATGTAAAATGTTAGTATAAAGTATAATTCACTTAGAACTTACGGGTGCTGCATGGTGTTCTGTATAAACAACATGCCTTATCTCCAAATGGTCTGAGACTTCATTGGCAAGCACTAGCCGTAATCACTCAATTATACGGATAGTTAAGACAGGAAAATAATGTCACAATTTCGTTGAAAATGACAAGGAGGAAACATTAATTTCCTTTAACGAGAACGGTAATCTCCAATTTAACTCCTAATTTATCGGTCGCTACGAAATGGATAAATTGCACAATGCAAAGCCGCGGGAGTCATTTCCACATACAATGGAACATGAACATAGAATGAAATTTATAAAACAGATATAAAAATACCTTATTTCTATTTCATTATCGTTAAAGCTGAAACTTTCCTTTTTTGTTGTTGTTTCCTTAATTGTTGTTGCTCCGTAATTAACAATCATGTTTAAACACTAGTAAAAATGTACGAATAATCACAAAAAAATTCTTATCCCGGATTTAAAGTTTTACACGATTTTCTTGAAGAGTTAATACAGTCCGACGGTCGGGCGGCACGTCCAATGAGCATGTTATACCGCGTACTTGTGGCTTCAAGTGGACTAGCCTAATTTCGAAGACATCAGAAAAGCGATTGTTAGTTAAAGCGTTATAAGCTTATATTCTAGTTAAAAGGTATTTTTACTATAGCCATGTAACTTTCTCATTTAGTGCGGATTCTCTCGTGAGTTTGTCTACATAAAATCGTCCAATATGATGATGGTTTAAAAGAGATTTTTAAAATGGCTTCAATAAAAATGGGATTTTAAATTAATTGAATAATTGAGTGCTCGTGTGTGATATGTCTTTTTTAGGTGCGGTGAACGATACCAAGCCTTGATCTAGTTTGCCCTCAACTGTCAAATTTTCTCATAATAAAGATTCTAGTTTATTCAAAATACAGTATTTTAACCAACGTACGTCAATAGATTACATATACCATCAATAGATTTTTAACACGCTTTTACTAGATTCTCCTGTATCAGTCTATCTGTGTAATGGAATCTTGGAACCCGAATTTCAGCCACTTCGAGAGATCAGATTGGTTTGAAATTTTTCACACTTCTCAAACACCAATGACAATACAATAATTTCTCAAATTTGTGCCATCATCCTGGCCAGGATCACCAAGAAATCAAATTTGTCGACCTAATAAACAGAAAATAATAGTTTAAAATATTTCAAAACACGTTTTAAAATGAAATGAAACTGAAAGTAGAGAATAATATCTAATAAAAATCTAATAAATGAAATTATTTTAATGATAACAAGTAAGTCTATATTATATACACACACATTATATTTGTTTCTTCTTATGTATTTATTAAATTGAATAATTGAGGAAACTAGCTGAAGTTAAAATATAATCGTTGCACATGACACCCACTTCATCAGTTGCATTGCCATACTTTAAGGAATAGGGCTTCTTTAGGAACAGAACAAAACAACAAGAAACCAATCGGTTTGAAAATATCGCTCTAAACAAATCATTCAATAAGACATTTCCATAAAACGAATTTAATCTTTACGTCACCGATTGATTGTGAACTTCGCCAGTTTACAGTCTCACTAGGTATTTTGTGAATGATTCGTACGGTTTACAATTTGCTGTCAGTTTGCCTAATGAGATTAATAAATTAACAAAGTTTACATCGGTGGTTAACATCTATGTATATTTTCTAATCCATAAGTTCCCAAAATGGGTGCTGAGGCACCCAGTATGAGTGTTTCAGAGTTCGGAGGCATAAGGTGCGTACTCTCGCGACACCCCACGTTAGTACGTCCCAATAATCAGGAAACAGAAACAGATACAGGAGCAAACTTTCTGGGTCTAGTGATTTGATGTGGTGAAATATCTATAGATAATATATGAAAATGTTATTTATACACGTCTAATTTCAAATAGGTTTATTGGAGCGTAAAGCGGTCTCACAAGTAACTCAATACTTACGGAAGCCACTAACAAGTCCACTCACCCACAAATAGATACTTACCAACTTGTGTCATGAGTGTGGGCTCGTAGCCTATTATATATTGTCCTCAAATGCTCATCTTGGTCCGAGATACACGGCATACAAAAATTTGACATATATTAATTTCGAATTTACATTATATTTAATAAATACATTTTATATATAACTAAAAAAAAGTTTACCTAACCACAATACTCTGGTCTAGATATACATATATTATCTGATAAGAATTTATACTTATACTTTTTAAACGACTTCAAAAGAGGAGGAGATTCTCAATTCGTTTGTATGTTTTTTTCTTAACTGATTCGTCATTTCTGATCCGATTTCACAAATGTTCTTTTTGTTGGAAAGAGGGGGACTACATTCGCAAATTAAATGGAATGGGGTCCCATTTAATTTAATTTATGAATTAATTTTGAATATCATTAAACCGTGGGTTCTGAGGATATACATACCTAAAATTTCAAACATTTGGATTTAATGGATTTGACGTAGCCTGGCTACAAATGACATAAATAAAACTAGGTGCTGCCAGCAGCTTCACACGCGTTTTATATTATGTTTCGTATTTTTTTTTAATTTTATAAATTTCGATAATAGATAACATGTATCTCAATATGTTTTTGTTGTCAATATTACCATGGCAACCGTAAACGAGGTAGTGTAAATGAAGATTCTTCTATTTCTTAAAAGGTTTTATTGTTCAAATTTAAAAGAGAATTTTTGCTTAAGAGATTTTCGATTAAAAGTGCTCTGCAATTAAATGACGTAAAAGTGGCATTAGTTTTGTTTACGGCTTGTAAGACTTAAAATTTGATAGTCAATATCCAGTAAAATTGTAATATTAAACACTTATGATAACTTACATATGTTCAGTCTTTTGAATGGAAGTTAGATATATGCTGCTATCTCTTTTTTCTGAATTTTTCTTACACGAGTTAACTGCAGTGACGGCCCTCCAGGCAGAGCGAGAGGTGCAGTAGCGCTAAACAGGCAGCAAAAACTTTTTTGGGTTTGAAAATGTATAATTTGGAGATGTTGTACAATAATATTGACAACAACGGTGTTTTTCTCAGTCTGTCGGTCGGTTTACATACAGTTCTAACTAATAGACGAAGATTTCACAATAAAATAGTAATATGAAGTATTACGTATACATATATATTTTTGAATTGAAGAAAGCACTATGAGGTAATTGCTAAATGAAGTTAATGTGGTATGGTTGAAAAAATTACATACGAGTATACAATATTTTGCCACCTGTACGAAGCCGGGGCGAGCTCGCTGGATTTTACTGTTTTTATAGCGACATCTATGGCTCAAACTAGGTATTATTTTAAAAGGTACGCAGGACTAGCGGGTCGTAATATTTTTTATTTGAAAACATAGACGGCAGTACGTATAAAATAGTGCATAATATTTTAATTTTGGGTGCTTCTAAACGGGCAATATTTTTCTGCAATATGTGGCTGCAACACAGTGGCTGGCAACATTGCAAGCAATACCAGCCAGATTATGCTATATTGCAGTAATGTTCGGCCATAATTGCTAAATATGTTTGTATGGCCATGTATGGCCGATATTGTTTTGATAGATTGCCAGACGATCGCTCAGCGATCGATATTACTGAAATATTACCAGCTACTTCAATTGATGAAGTTTGATATGTGTGCTGTCGTAATTGACTCGAAGTCACTCTTTGAAATCTAGTAAAATTATTAAATAATTTTTAAAAAAAATCTTGACTTAAACTATCTATCATGCCTATTTCAGAAAATCCGAATCTCTTAGCTAAATCTTAGATAAATCCTCTAGCAAACATATCGCAACACATGGCCCAGCCGTAAATAGCTCGCACAACAGGTGCAATAAAATATTTTTGTAATGGCCGGGTAAATACTTATCAATAGTGCAGCCACAAATTGTAGTAAAACATGGCCCGTTTAGAAGCCCCTTTTTAACTAATTTTATCCATTAGTATTAATAATGCGTTTGACACGTTCGTTACGTCGTTAAGAGATAAGTATAGAAGTTACGGGTATTGATCATCCATAAAAATTTGAATAGTAATTATTTCTCTTTTTGTGAATAATCCGTTAGTGTTTGTCTTTAGGAGGCATCTTCAGTTTCATTAATCTTGAGATAGTGGAGCGCAGAAGACGCTTAACTTATGTCAAGAGCTTGCCTTCATAAGGCATCTTGAATTTGACCGGGGTTAAATATCAGAGCGCCAAAAAGTTTATGGTAAGCATAAACTTCTTTAGGAGCAACTAAGCTCAAAGGCTCCCTCGGTAGCATTCTCGGCTATTGTTTCGGTTATGTTACACTATTAGGAGACGACCATATTTCTAGCAGCTAGCTCAAGGCGGGAACTCCTCGAGTGGCCCTCGGTTTGGTTACTCAATGGCCCTTTAATAGTCCGATTCGAGGGCGCCCGAAAGGGCTGGGCTCGATTGGGAGCTACTATCGGGATCGAGACTACGAATACATTGCCAGTAACATATACAAGAAGATGAGGAAGAAATGGAAAGGGAACGAGGGAATGAAAGTCTTACTCATTTTTTACATCTCAAAATACCTATTTCTTGATAAATTACTAAAGATTTGTTAGATACAGATTTGATATAGATTGATTTTGACATAGATAATTTATTCATTTGATACAATAAAAATTTTTCAGTTCTTTCAAATTGCCTCAAATACTAAATTTATAAATAGTGGTATTGACATAAGATAGTGTCACTTCACTCGTCCTTTTGCTTAACGTGAAGAATACATAAGTTCGTCTATATTATATCTCATCATTTAAAATCAATTTTTGTCATTCCTCTGATGTTTTTTTTTTCTTATAGCTAGTTTTATTTCACATAAAGAGAATTTACAACCAAACATTTTGCAAAGCATACCGGGTGCAGCTCAGTACACCTAATTGTAAATTTAAAAATGATTCCCCTTATATTGACGATTAAAATTGCTAATGTTTTAATTAATACATTTTCTATAAAGAGGGTTATTTAAAATTTTTTGATGTAAATACTCAAATACTACTAGTAAGGTACGGGCAACAACGTTAGGAAACTCCGCTCTGATGTAAAATGGCTGCGTTGATTACGGTTGGACGGCTGGTCTTCATCCTTTTGTTGTCGATATATCTCTGGTTCGAACAATGCGATGCTAATGCTAAATCATTGCGTACCTTTTACCTTTAATGGTATATCCGTATTGTATTAAGTAAATCCATTTTTTTAAACTTGACTTTCTTCCAATGAAGACACAACCCAACGGTTGTGTTGTAATTTTATAATTTTAACATTAAGTGAACAGATGCCCATGAACATCCGCGACACCAGAGGAACTGCAGATGCGTTGCCGGCCTTTAAGGAGGAAGTACACTCTCTTCTTGAAGGCGCTTAAGTCGTATCAGTTTATAAATACCACTGGGGACAGATCATTCCACAACGCAACTGTGCGAGGCAGGAAAGGAAAAGGTCGAACTTGCGCCTTATAAAGTTGGAGGCGGTGGTTCGGCTGGAAAAACTGCTTTGATCTACTGATCACACTAAGCTTTTTGGAGGCCAGCTTGGCATTGTCTTCCAAGTGACCGCGAACGTCACTCAATATGTCCACACCGAGGATACTGATACTGGCTGAGGCAACTAGAGGATTGCTTTCGAAGCGAAGGTTTACGACAAAGGGTTGTTTTTTAGCGGTAAACGCGTAAACTTGTGTCTTATTGGGGTTAAGCTCGACAAGATTTTGTCGACCCCAAACCGAGACATTACCCAATAAGGTCTCAAGTTCAGACACCAGTTTGTTCCGGTTCTCAATGGCGGTACCATGAGAAATTTTAGCGCGAGCCGTGGACCATGCATCACCAGTACTATCGTCTGCATAGCAATGGATGTTGTGATGTTACTTCATATATATTACTTGGATATTCAAAAATGCAGCAAAAATTCAGGCACATTAAAACTACATTATTTGCCATTTTAATGTGTCTGCAAAAAAGAGAAATAGAAATTGGTTAAAAAATGTAAATACATATATATTTGTGTGACTATTGAAAACTCCTGGTTGATTTAAATAGCAAATTTTATTCGTGTCACTTTCGTGGATTTTTTTTTGTTAATAAATTTAGTATCGTAATTCTATTTAATAAAAAAACGCTTTCAAATTGTTAACTCTATAGTTTAGTTCGTCTCGTATTTTTCAGAGTTCTATCTTAGATTGTATATCTCTAGTTAATTACAAATTAGACGCTATCATCTTATGAACTTTTATTTCTGAAATCATATTTTTTCGCTCATTAAAGTAAAAAGTGTAAGTTATATAACAATAACATAGATTATGATTAAATTATGAAACTAAAACCAGCCGACGTAATCAATTTGTGGTAAAGTAAGCCACAGTTGTAATATATAACTGTCGTTTACTTTAAGAATTGCTCTTTAAAATTGCCAGGCACTTCACTTCATCCCTTAAATTACTTTCTTGTTTTAATTCCTTAATTTCACAAAACGGATATTTATAGTAGTACATACTATATGTAAGATAAATAAATATTTTAGAGTTTGGTTTGTTGAAATCCAATCTATCCTTGAATCGTAATGACCTAAATAAATTACCTTCAATATTAGGGTAGGCAAATTCTCTTCCTACTATTCTATTAAAAAAAATCAATCGACTTGGAATTAAATTTTATTTTTCTTCACCAAATAATAAAATAGCTTCCAATGGTTTAATTGCGTCCATGTTGGTTAAAATGTCGGATAACACGTCATTCGTCGAATAAATGGAAATATACACAATCGATTGCGCAACTGTGCTACGAAACGTAGCCTGTGATTTACAAGCGCTGTCGGCGCGAGACAGCGTCGCGGCCCTCTGCAATGGTAATTAAATTCGTCATTAATTAATATGCCGGCAGTAATAGAAACTAATGTTAATCAAGAAACCGTTTTAATTGTACCTTTGGTTATAAAATAACCGAGACGTTGACATCTTTGTGAAATAATTTTTTAAAATGTCTAAATAGAACTACAGCCATGAATGTGTTAATGATTAAAATGTACTGCTGATAAAATATATACAAATTTGACTAGTGTAAAATTATTATTCATAAAATTTATCCCATCCATAAAATTTATACCATCTATAAAGGTGTTATTTTCAATGCCTATCATTTTCACTTCTTAACTGCAATTTTTTAAGGCGTTCTTTTCGAGTGACTTAATCATGCTAAGTTTTATACAATTCTAGTCTGAAAATTCTTACGACAGATGCAATGCTCCGTTATCTTTCCAGACATAAATTACACATGTAAACGTGTACCGTAAAATTTAGGTCAGTTAGTACACGATGCTCATGAGGCAGAATACAGGCAGTTTGCAATATTAACCGGGCGAAATGGAGCCACGCCTATCACCTGTCTAATTTTTCAAGTAACAAAGGCTCGACTGGACAGAATTTGTTAACCTGTATTGCACACTACCTGGGTGTAGTTTAAAGTCGGTCGTAACTCTAAGGAATACAAAGGAACTGATAAATCCATTGAGTTATTCAGCTTTTTAGAATCGCCTTGCTGATAATGCTTCCAACTTTATTTCCATTGAATTTAATTGTACCTTGTAGTAATAAGTTGTAGTGTAGTATACAATTTCTGTATTAGTTAGGATTACTGGTTATCGTATAGTATGGTGGTTTGAAGCTATGGGATATCAAAAGCGACATGTTTTTTTTTCTGATGATACGCAAGGTAAAAAGAATTCGAAAAAATATCTTCAAAGTATCATGAAGGGTGCTATACTTGAGTTTGGAAAACCATTTACATATCATAGTCGTAGACTGTTTTAATAGAGTTTGGAGATCGCTCTTCATATCTTAGAATTGCTGTAAATTTCTAGTATTTGCGCAGTTCTCATACCATTACACTAAATCGAAATAATTCCATGATTACATATGTATAGTATTAATAATTAAATTTTTTTACTAAATATTATAGTAAATTAAATGAAAGTATGATCACGAATTTCATAATTACGAGTACTTAGTCTTTTGTGTAACAACAATTTATATCGATAATGCACTTAAGACTGCGAATAACACTGAGTGCATTTGCACTTCTCATGTTTATTTCATTGTTGCTCTAGAAATTTGCAACGTTTCGAATGTTCTAGTACAAATGTACTTAAGAGCATTTGTCGTAGATAAAACAATTATAAATAAATCATTGTCATCAGTTTTTGTAGTGACTGGCCAGAATCAAATGTTTCAAATTTATTTTTAATACTTTTTGATTTCACATTCAGTTTTTTTTACAAGAAAATTAAATTAAAACGAATGTAAAATTAGACATTGTTCAACGACGTTCGACATAGGTTCGTTGCTGGCCTCAAAGGAAAGCTCTTAAAAGTGCCTTCGTCATCTGTTAGGATATAGCCGTTACGTTAAATTACTCTACTACTCAGAAATCAAATTATATAATGAGTAATGGTAAAGAGTATTCCAGATGTCTGCTAAAGATTTATTAAATTTTAATTCGAGTAGATTTAATTACACGACCAGTAAATTAATATAGCGTAGATAAGTGTGAAAAGTTAATATAGTAGTAATAATATGATTTAATTAAGTTTTTTACAAACGAGCCGGCGACAAATTGAAATTAAAACATGCATTTAATTTGATTGAATTGCGCGCACCGCAGTTGTAATGGTTTATGCGTCATCTGTTGGTATTGGGAAGCCAATTTCTGTTACACGCCCGACACCTACGTATTTGCAAACATTGTGGCCGAGCGATTTATGATATATTATTAATTATTGTACCTCATGTTTTAAATGGAAATATTTTTGAATTATTTTCAACACTATCATGCTTTCCAATCGAAGTCTATAATAAAATCGTAATTGATCGGTGTCTGTACATGGAAAATAAATTAGCAAAACTATTACAGGGTGTACAAAACATTTACCAATGCTATAGAACTCAAAACAACGATTTTTGAAGTTTTTGTCTGTTTATCTCTTTGTCTGCATGTCTGTTTATCTGTTTTTTTTATAGAACAAGGGAGGCAAACTAGCAGCAGGTCACCTAACATTAAGTGAACCGACGCCCATGGACATCCGCAACACCAGAGGAACTGCAGATGCGTTGC
>DWLR01001999.1:0-16558 GCA_018246295.1 Papilio alexanor hazarajatica
TTAATACGAACCAGTGCAGTCATTTAGTAATTGAGATTCGCCCACCGCGTTTAGGGTTGATACACAAATGGAATAAGAAAAAAGAGATAATAATTTGCGAAGTTGGCAGAACCCTAAGTTAAAAGTAGACAAAAATGGCGCCGACAAAACTAGACCATTCTTCTAATGGTACACGGTGGTAATACACTAATTTAAGGATCCATGAGATTTTTTTTTTACGAAAAATTAATAGACTATCTAATTACTACCTAATTGAAGTCCTTAATTGACCATCTCATGCTGCTTTATTTTTAAGATGTGTAAGATAAATTGGGACACCAATTGGGAAGAAAATTGGCACAACAATTCTTCAGGTTATTTACGGAGTCCGCAACAAAAACGCAAGAAAGAAGAAAGGAGTAAGTCTGGGTCATCCTCTGTCATTATTCACCAAGATTCCAATAAAATTTCGCAGTGTACTGTGACAAAGAACAGTGAAATTAACACTAAGATGCATGGTAAAGCGTGGTTCTACCACAATTCATGCTCTGTGACCACAGTTCAACTTAAAGTGTATCAAATTGCAATTAGAATTGTAAACGTCCGGCTTTTAACATATTTATTAGTTTGCGGAGTTATTGCCACAGTATATCACAACTGGTGGCCTTAATTAAAAGTTAGGACAAGAATTCTGGTGTAAATAACCTGTTCGAAAGATTATAATGATCTGCAAATTCGTATAAAAGTGTTTAGATGTTTTTGTTTTGCTTAAATAAAATTATTCTAACAAATTTATTTTTATACGGGTATAATTATAGAACATGCATAAAAATAGTTTTTGGCAAAAACAAGTCTTGTTTGAATTCATATAGTGAGAATATTTAACAGTGGTAGAGTCTGCAACGACAACATCTATTCCGCGAATGCCTGCGCCGCTCTACCGGTTAAATACCACGACCTCACAGAAGACAGGCATAAAGTAGAAGTATTCTGCGTTTCGTCTGAGTGAGGTGTCGGAGGCTTAATTTTAGTCCTCTTCCACTACCCATACTTTTCTAATAAGGAGAAAGTGGGAAGGGAAAGAGAATTTGACGTGAAAGGGCATGAATAGGAGAAGGAAATGTTATTTTTTCTGCCATATCCCTCCTCTATCTATTATACTTAAGTATTCAACGCATCTGTAACTCGCAAATGCTTCGTGTAGAAGTCTACGGGGATGTCAAGCAAGCGGTCACTGAGGTAACCGCTTGCTCGTTTGCCACCTTCTTGTATAAAAAGTATTAACAAAACGTTATGTAAGAACCATATAATATGTACGCTCATCGTTTGTGATTATTTTAACGTTACAAAGTACAAATAATACAGAAGAAATCAGCGTCTAGGTTTTATCAAACGTTTTTTTTTTCGTATTTTTTTATAAATAACTTATGTTGTACAAGCACAAGTGATCGAAATTAATTGGTTTATCTTATGAATTAATACAGAGATTTTGACATAAAGTAATAACAAATTCAAGTTATCTCTATCTGAAAGTTTAAGTAAGAGTTACTACACAATCTAGTCAACTTATTGTGTATGGAATTATGTGTTTACGTAAAACATGGGCTTTCTAATATTTCCACGGCCTACATGAATTTAAAAAAAAAAATAATTTTGCATAAACGACAAAAGGAAAACAGTGCAATATTATTAATTCTTTCCGGCGGCAAGGCGCCATGTTTGGCGTGCACGGAGTGCCCACGCCGCCCGCCATCTTTGTCGTTTTAGAACTGTATTCATTGCACACGGCTCGTTTCCGAAAGTAAAAAGCGATCTATCCATATGAAATATGATACTCGTTTTACATATTCATATTTCTTGTAATAAATTATAGGTGATAAATTTCCACTTCTATTCTTTTAAACAAAAAATAAACTATCACATAAATACAATCTATCCCAGAAAGGTTAAAAAGTCTTATTACTATATTTGTTAATTAGTAAATTATTAATTAAACTTATAAAGCAACTAAAGTGTCAGGTTCTCTTCAATCTATAACTTCATCTATGGCTGCTGGACATAGGCCTCTCCCATTGATCGCATCATTGGGGGGAAACGTGCCAAAATCGCCACGCTGGCAGGCGCGTTGGCGATTGCAGTATATTCCACCGTACTAAGAAAAGGACGTTGCTGTCCGTTCTCCGATGGTCTTTACATCCAGACTCAAGACAAACTGACATGTTTATGCACACAAATATTTGTCCAGGGTGGGAATCGAACCCACGACCTACGACGTGAAAGGCATCTTAAAAATCCCCAACCGGTCCGTCTATACCTATAACTTAAAAAAATGTAATAAAAACAATGTGCAGTTGTATTTATTTGTTATATTTAAAGGTGAACTAGAAACATTAAGTGAAGAAAAAAACAATTTAGACGTAACAAATGGCACGTAAATTAAATTCACAGTATATGCATCCTTTACATGTGTTTGTGTATTTTACACTTCTAGTATATAACAAAAATAAAGACAAATATTTTAAATAATTGCCTCTCTTTTTCGTTACCCTGTCCGGGATTTAATCGATACGTGATTTCCCCTGACAATCGTAACTTATTTATATTTATAACTTCATGGCTGTTGACCTCCGCGCTCCATTTTGTGTTTAGGATAATGGGCAACCGGTTTGAAATGTATTAAGGTTTAGTCGATGGTCGTAAATAAGATCAATTGTAATTTAAAATCGCAAACTTATGTGCCTTTGATAGTTTGCATTAATATATATAAGATATAAAATTATTTACATACGCTGAATGTTATCTGACAAGACAATTTGTGTTAAATCGACGATGGCCTAATGTATTTCCAATGAAATTGAATAACAATTAAGGTATAAATAACAATGACTAATCTTAGCCAAAAAAAAAAATCATAAGAAATCGAAATTAGTCTTAAATTAGTTTACTTTGAGAACATTATCTCATAAAATGTGATATTTTTGTACATAATTTTAATATGAATGACCACTCACCTTAAGTTGCTTAATGTTGGTAGTAGGCCAAGACCTGGAAGAAATTGTTTTATAATATTAACATTAATGTCAAATTAAATAAACGTTACGAGTAAATCACTGAGGAATGCATATCGACTTCATATTTAGCAACGGGTGGCCTAATGTTAAATCGACATCCGAATCAATGAAAGAACTGCTGCCGATGCACTCACTTACCAATGAATTCGTTTCTGACGCGTATCCTGTCGGGCAGGCGCGGCGCGGAGATAATTAGGCAGTTGATGAAAGCCACCAGCGCTGTCTTGTAGTCAGTGGTGGTGGCATTCTTAAGCTCCTCCACCACCACGTTCAGTCGGTAACGATCCCCTTTCAATGTCTGCAACATAAAGCAAAACGCGAATGGCTATTTCTCACAAAGAGCATAAATAACTCAATAGTTAGGGTCAGTTATAGTAGTAAGATATATTAAATCAAAGGGGACGAAAGTTTGGTTGTTTAACGTCGCCATAATGTGACACCGTATTTACACAAGTTCAAGAGCAATAGTTATGATGATATAGTACTCGTAAGTATGATACCTTGTAACGATCGAGCGTGTCGACCGCCCTCGCGTAGCCGTCTGCGTTGTAGACGCACAATGCTGACAGTAGCTCGAAGACCTGCAAGCAGCACGGGACATTCATACTTACATTTTTGTATAATAGACAGAAGCAGCTCATTTGATTTTGATTACCTACCAATCTCTAGCAATGAAAATAGTCACGGATGCGTTGCCAACGTTTAAAGAGAGTGGCCAGAAATAGACAAGGAAAAAAGAAGCAAGAAGAGTGCGGGGCTTGTGGCACTTAACAAAGTACATCAGTTCGTTGACCAGAATTATCAGGATAAAAAAATTATTAGTTTTAAGATTAAGATCAACGGCATATAATTAAAAATTGAAAAATCAATCAAGTTTTGCCATTTTGTTTCTAATTTTTCGGCCTATGATAACCAATAATATGTGACAATATTAATCGTAATATTTAAAAAAAAAAACATTTAAAAAGGTAACCTGCTTCTTGACGGGCGCGGCGGGCGAGGTGAGCGCGGCGGCGAGTTTGCCCGCGTACTCCGCGTGCTCTACGATGTAGTCCAGCCCCACGCGGCTCTCCATGGTGCTGCTGCAGAGAGAGACATACAGACAGACATTAATACAATGTTATGCAGGGCCACTGTCCGCAAATAAACAGACTCGACGTTAATACACCACGTAGCGTTAATGACGACAGACAACGAAAACGAAATTATATACAATAGCTAAATAACATCAAGAAGTAAGCGAGGTCACGTAAAGATTGATGTCGCCTTCTTCAATAAACAATAAGTTTGGGTATACGTGCTTCAGTTGTTTCAAAAAATAGTAATTTTATCTGGATATAATTAAAAAAAAATACAATTCATACGTGTCTGTTGAATTTACGAAAAGATTATTTTAAACGAAAAGATTATTTTAGTCATTTGCTGTCATTACCAATATTATTATTTTATTGCCAAAACAAAAATCGATAGACTTAAAACTTATATATATATATTTTTATCAAACCGAAACAGGGTATTACACTTAAGTGTACCGGTTTTGCAAAACATTATGCAAAACACATGTATAATTTTGTTATCTAACTACAGAAAATAAATTTTATTGTTATTTTAAGAATTATAAATGTTGCGATCGTATATATTCTGTAACATTTCTATCGCTAATTTCAGATTGATTTTTGTTTTTTTAAGAAATAAAAGGAAACAACGACATAGTTTACTTTGTTACCAAAGTGATATACTGTTTTTGGAGCAATAAATATTTAAATATACAGAGGTTTAACTAGGTTTAGTTCATGTTCGGCGCCAAAATTTTAGTAAATGGTTATATGCGTAGAAACTTAAACGAAAATCACCATTGATTGATAAAAAGATATCAGTCTATCTTCAACCTTCAAATTTTCAAATGTAAAAAACTCTACATACAAACACAATAAATATTACGAGATATTTAATCCCAATTACAGTAATAGTTAACCATAACGAGTTTATTAGGTCACAAAAACAAAGACAGGCTGCAAGGGTACTTACCGTCAGCCTACCTAACATTTAAAATGAAAACCATTACATTTTTTTCCTGGAATTGAATGGAGTAAACAGTTTATCATTATAACCAGTATATCATTGTAACAACTAAACTGTAAAACACAGTTTATGCAAATTTAATTACATACTTGCAACCTATTAACGACTTGTATTCGGTAATGGCTGCTGAAACAAGTGTCAGTGGTGCCAAAATCACACGAAGACACACGAATGGTCGAAATTACAAGGCGGATGGAATTTGTAAATTTCATCGCAGCCTTTGCCAGTCTGTCACCGGGTGGCCTCACCGTGCAATGCGAACGACATAGTGCGACAACTATCTTGTTTGAGTGTCGGACAAGACATAAGCTCATAGATGTTTTTAAATTAATATTTCTCTATTAATAATTGAGGCAAGGAGGATAAAGTTGTCATTAACAGCTACGAGTATATGCATATATGAAAGGATTTTAAATAATTAAATAAAATCCGGTTTTAACAGTAGTAGAGTCTGCAACAACAACATCTGTTGCACGAATGACCCACTCGACCGGTGAAATACCACGACGTCACAGAAGACGTTATTATTTAGAGTTTAGTTCCGATAATCAGCTAAACGAAGACTTGTAATTCTCTAGACAAATATTTGCAACCATGACTTTTTGTATCATGTTTTGAACAGGGAATGGACTAGTATTGCTGACGTAGAAAAACTATTTCACTTGGTACGGGATAAGGAGAAGTTAGTTGAGCAGATACCAATTTCCAGTGAAGAGGAGAAGAAGAGAAATTGCAAACTAATATAAACGGTAGTTTTACTGATTGTGGTATCTTGTCGCTCGTCACTTGTACCGCAGCGTGGCCGGCCAGGCGGGCACCCACGCATTCGTCTTATGAATGAACACAAACGTTTTGCTGTTCCGTTGCCAGGATTTGTTCGCAATTTGCCAAAATTTCATCATAGTAATGTTATGAGCATTACATTACATTACGACTTAAAGTCCAACATTAGTAGAGCGTACTTTACCTTCCGTAAAGGTTTACTATTCCTTTGGATATATGAATGGGAGGCGCTGATCACTTAAATTAAGGCGACCTCTTATCATATAAGAACACATAAAAAAATCATACATTCAAAGAGCTTTAGTAATAGTAAGTGTTCCGGATAACTTGGCCATATAGTCTAACTAAGGTACGGTATTAAATTTTTTGTGGCAAGAAAAAATGAGAACTTGTATATTCTATAATGCGGGGTATCATAACATTTTGGTATCGCATTGTTGTTGAAGTGAATGCACCGTCTCCTATCCCAGTGAAGTAAAATCTAAAATGTAAATACAACGATGGTACTCTCATAACTCTGTGCTCTTGACCTTATGACTTTTTGTTGACACTTTTGTTTTGTTATCTGTACGATTCTTGTAATTAAACAAGTGGACTGAATCATTGGAAACCTGAAGATATCTTTCGAACATTATATTCTTCTCAGAAGCAGATGATAATAAATATTACTGGGAAGCGCCCAGTGGGATATAAAGCTATCTTTAAGTTTGAAAGAAATTTTATACACGAATATGAGGTCAAAATATATTTTGATACCTCTTCAAATTTCGGATAAGCTCAACTTCTAAACAGAATTAAGGAATTGTGCAAAAATTAAATTTTTAAATTTAAATTTATAACTAACTTTTTATTTCTTGTGAAGATTTATTTTTAACTAAAAAATAATTGAAACCAAAAGAAATAGATTAATTATAAAATGTTGTACCACCACCAAGTAAAACGCTTCGAGAAAAGTAGATAGCGCCTATTCAACAAAAACCGTGTCAGATTTACGAAATTTCATTTTATTTCATTGTTTTCAACAAAAAAATAATGTAGCGTAAACTGCAAAGCCAATCAAAATATAACGTAATTTGCCTTTTATTTTCTTTGGTGACGATCGCAATTAACTTTTTACATGATGTAATTTTATTGTCTGTACTGATTTACGATAGTGTTCTATATACGGTAACACTTTAATTGAGTTGTGGTACAGAATTGTAGAAAAAAAAACTTTTACAAATGTACCTCGCCCACACGAAAAATGCTTCGTCGAATGAGTTTGCTGCGTAGTAGGCTTACGGGTAATGTTAGATAATTAACCTTTACTGTTTTATGTTTTTGTTATTTAACTTGATTTAAAAAAAAATACTGAAAGAACAAATTCGCAATTAAGTATAATTTGATTTGATTAAATAATCCTAGTTTTCACGAGATCATATTTGATGTAATGAAATTATTCGAGTAGTACAATTGCTATTGAAAATGGTTTTCCCTTTGTATTATGACGTAGATAATTTCAAGAGAAGAATAGGTTAAAACTTTAACAGTCTACCACTGTTTGTCCTTGACAACAACATCTGTTGCACGAATGGCCCGCTCGACCGGTGAAATACCACGAGCTCACAGAAGACAGGCGTGAAGTAAAATTATTCTGCGTTTCGTCTGAGGACTCAGGTGCCGGAGGCCTAATTTTAGCCATTTTCCCTTCCCATTCTTTCCTTATTAGAAAAGGGTGAGAAGCGAAAGAGGATTTGAAGATAAAGGGGATGGATAGGAGAATGAAAGTGCAAATTTTTCTATCCCCCCTCTATTTAAGGGATTCAACGCATCTGCAACTATGGCTAGCGGTCACTTAGGTGACCGTTTGCCACCTTCTTGTATAAAAAAACTGTCTAAACATATTACAATTTTGGGACAACCTAATTTTATTATTGTTAAAATCTAATTATAATGAAATTTATTTAATCTAACTTCATATTTTTATACTAGACTAGGGTTCCAGAACTGAGAATTACAGACATGAGTAATTACTTCATTATTAACAAATTCATTAACTAATTAAAAATAATGCCTTATTAATATTGAGTATAAAATATTATCAACCAAAAAAAACTAGTCGTAGTTCGGAAATAGTCATAGTGGTTACTAAACTATATTGAAAAACAGTAGTGCCACTCTTTTTCAATATAGTTTATAATTACGAACTTGTTAAGTACCAATTGATCATTAATCTCCCACGCGTCGACCTCGGCTGAGGTGTCAGTACATTGCACAGTGAGGTTCTGTGTTCGAATCCGGACAATGACATTGGAGCAATATGTTAGCTATGCTGTAAACTCGCTTCCGGGATTGTTGGCCTTTAAATATTACTGTACTAGTTCCTAAATATTCTTCAGTTCAACATATTTAAAACTAAAAGTCAGTTTTACATTACGAGTTTAAAACCATCCAAAAAACACTAATCTCATTGATTGGTCACACAGACAACGTTCACTTGTTGGACGTAGGCCTCTAAGCATTACCATAGATGTCACTCAACCAGTCCCAATGCGTAGTGCGAATACACTTACCACCAAAACATGGGTCTAAGTTTTCAATGTTGAATATTTATAAAAGATATATTTTTTTGGCCATTTAATCAACAATTATTAACAAATAGAATATATGACCGAATGGCGACATAGTCTGCCTAACCTCTATAGATTCGCTTCGCCTCAATATAATAATGTGAATAAGACAATCTATCTCATTCATCTATTATACTTTGTTGTTATTTTAATGTGACTTAACTTTCATTAATTCTGACCACCTACTTGATTAAAGTAGTCGTAAAACATCTTATGTAATAAAATTTTAGTGTTTTTTTCTTTTCAGTTTATAAAACGGAAAGATAATTCGCTGTTGAGCTTAACTACAATGTATAAAAACATCCACTTGACCCCTAATTACCCGCAAGTGGCAGGAGCGCATACTCCGCGACCTTCCGCCAAGGCCCCCCCTATTTGGTCAGGCCGTCCGGTTCCACCGATGCCCTTATTCTGCATCGCTCACTCATGACTGGCGTGACGGCCGTACGATGTTTTAGATCTTGTTGATAAATATACTTTTCAATTGCACACATTTGTTAAATAAATCAAATCGTTTTTATGTTAATACGTGACTTATTTAGAGTGGCGTCGGTTTCAAGAGAAATGTTTTTTGAAAAGAGACAGCATAGAAATCAGAATGCCTGGCATTTCTCAACCAAAAGTAACAAAGACGTTAAAGGGGCCCATAATATTTGAATACGAAAATCAGATTAACATAATGTAAGTCAGTTTAATAAATAAACTGGATTAATATGTTACAAAAATATTCTTAGATTCGATTCAAAATGTCAGCGATAAAATGAGTTTGAATTATTTGTCACCGTAATAAGTTTGTAGTGTAGTTTGAGTTCAATCTTTAATTTTTACGGGTTTATATTAACTTGTAATATTATTTTGTATCTATATTAAGAAAAATTCTACGTTTACACTTGAAGTTATGCGAAATGTGACATTGCGTTACATTCAATGCTCAATGCAATAAATATAATTCATTGACTTAATTATACTTTTATTTTGTTAATTTTATTACACACTTTACAAGGTAAAAATAAAAACAAATTAAAAAAGTATTATACGAATAAAACGAATTCATGAAATTCCTTTTATTCGTATAATACTATACGCATTTATGAAGTACTTATTTTTTTTTTTAAGTTTCATTATTATTTATGCATCTTACTGTTTTTACCCTGTGTTTATTTCTTTAATTCATCTCCCTGCCCTTTTTCCAATTACTTAGGGTCGGTACAGTATGCATTACTCTTCCATATATCCTGGACTCCACAGTAGTTTATACTGAGACTGGTTTTGGCTATAGTTTTTACGGCCGGCCTGACTCCAACTGTCCTCGGAAATGTGTTTATCTTTAAATGTTCTCTTTCTAATCTTTAAACACATAAAAAATTAACTAAAAAAAGTCGTTAATTAAGAATTTAGAATTTTTTTTTTGCCTAAACCATTTGCAAAGGTAAAATTTTATAACAAAGCAAAAATCTTGCAAATTAACGTAGCTATCTTATGAAAACGATTAGATATTTTCTTACTTCCGTGTGTTGTAGCGCCATGTTAATTATTATTAATTATTTTCATTTTTATCATCTCAAAGAGCCCTCTAGCGGCTAAACTAAGCAACTTTGGATATGGGTAAATTGTGTTGAAATATTTTTTTGTCATTGTTTAAGCATAATTTATACGAGATTACGGGTAACCTATAGGGGATACGTTCAAAACTTCGTGTGTAGATGGAAAGTTCTCATATATTAGGAACGATCAACAAGCAATAGTTTAAAAAAAAACAATAAATCCGACTGACATGTGATATATATCTATGACGCTCCGGGGAAGTAATCGAATATAATGACACCTCACTCATCAAAATCGGTCAAGCCATTTAGGCTACAGGAGGTGACAAGAGAACGGACATACATACATATCTCTGAAAACATTACTCTCCTGTCAGTCGGACAAAAATAGATAATGTACCTTTAATCAATTTCTATTTTGCATATGTTAGATTGTAGATTGTTATGCAATCTACAAAAGAATTCATTACCTAGTTAGGCATAGCATACCTATCTTGATACATATATATAATAATAAAATTTAAAAAAAAATTGGGTAAAACCTATTGTTAAAATATGTGATCCATATGTTCTCTAGATAATTAAGTATAACAGAAAGAAAACATCTACATCACGTTTTAATTTGTTAGCCAGTCCATTAGAATATTCTATTATCTATTTGCTTCGTGTATTTAATTTCACGCCTTATTGAGTGAAAGCAAATAAAACACAAATAGTATTATTGTGGCACCGATTTGCGCGTGGAACTAATTGGAACTGATACATTTCATCAGATTAAAAAATGCGCAAAAGTATATCTATTATGTTTTTTTAACATAATTGTCGTAACTATATTTCACTTAAACTATGAAGCAGCGTTTAAGCAATAACGACTGCATACAAACGGGCTCGACCACTAATTGAACGGGGTCATTAATGTCCTCTTAACTCGCCAAGATATTTTTCTCTTTTAATATACTGGTTAATAATATACATATAAGGTTTTAATATACATATAAGGCACAACTAATGTTACACAAGTGAACTCTTATACTTGACAAAAGCAATGTACAATGAGCTATCATAGATGTTTTGACGTGGCAAGAAAATTTGGCTTTGAATGAAGTTATGGCTTTGTATTGTTAAAATTGATAGTTGCGTAAAGCTAATATAAAATAATTAAAAATTCCCGACCATTTATGTATTTACATCATTCATTTGGTTGTTCGAAGTTTTAATTGTTTCAGAATAATTTGTAGATAATAATAGTTTTTGATACGACAAAGGAATAATATGTTCAAAATTTATTGTATTTAGAAAATTTACTTGATTTGTTGGATTCTTTTAAATCCAAGCAGACCTTCATTGAAGTTATTTATTGAAATCGGAATTACATTTGTTACACTTACGGTCTGGTTTAACATCTGCCATATTTCTCCGACAAGTGGGCTATGCAAAGAGCATATAACGATTGCTAGATTTGCCTACCCCATTTTGGTTATGACTATTACATAAGAACTTAATTTTAATAAAGTGGTGTTAAAGTTTTTAATAAGGTACATAAGTTGTAAGTAACCGCGGCTTAAAGTTGGCAAAACCCATAATAAGTGCGGATAAGTGGTGTAAAGTCAGTGCCCATTGTTTACGTTGTTCAGTTCCCAATAAGTTCTGTGCTAAGGTAACAACGGCCAGAGGCCACAGTTGAGCTTAGGTCACTTTCACCGCTCGCCCAAGCGCGCTAGGGTTACCATAAAACCAATTATTCCCGGCATTGTCTATGATACTTTCGAAAATATTTTTAATGAAGAAACGTAACCCCCGCAGAGATAACAAGATATATCACTATATGTGGGTCTCCGCTTCAGTCTTCAAGTTGAAGTTATGTCTTCATCTGGATGGACCGCGCCGATAACTCTTTTCCTGGTCCGGTCTCCATTCCAAGACTTTTCCTTTTCTTTTCTTTTTTAGGAAAAATGTTGACGTATGTTCATGCCCTCCCCATGCGAAGGGACGGGTCACTAGTTTCAATAATGAAATGTAGCTCATAAAAAGAAATATCTTTTCTGCCCAAATATAGATGGTTCGCCTAGTTACTTGCTTTGTCTAGGATAGGACATCCAATTCCGCAAACAATGGCTTTTGCAAGAACTCAACTTTATATAGAGATTTGCTCGATGGTATCTCACGAGTTATTCAAATGATTGCACATACAAAGTCATGCGAAAAACATGTACACGAAATAATCGTTTTATTTTCACTTTACTACCGGGCCCTCGGTTGTTAGTCGTGTTGATGTTATGATGGCGCGCAATTTTCATAGATTTATAATACATTTTAATTAGCAGAGTACCAAACCAACAATTATAAAGTCTGAGCAGAATTCCGCTGAATAATCCCAAATTGGGGGCTCTCATTTGAACCCACAACGTACCTAATGTTGTTACAATTACTCACCAAATAATTCAATATATATATATATTATGTACCTGATGGTGGGGGCTAAGATAGACAGATAATTTTAAGACTGAATTAGTTTGGTGCGGGGCATTAATTTGGTTTGCTTGATTGTGAAATTAATCTACTCTAACGTAGATGCTGTCATGGCCAAATATTTAATAACCATGAATTTAACTTGGATTTAATATCACAGTCGATGTCGGCACACTCAAAGCTATTCGTAGAGTTTTTGCCGACCTGACTGCGGTCATCGACCTCAACGTATCAATTTCGCCATCGCACATGGCGTCTCTCTGTTGTGTCGTGTTGTCTGACTTTGATGGTGCTGCGGGAAATATCTCGTTTAGATGATCATTTGTTTAATTTTTAACAGAAATTAGTCGCGACAAGTGATTAAAATTAATTAATCGGTTTTATCGGTGGGTACAATTGCTGCCACCGGTTGATTCATGTAATGAAGTATTCTTATATCATTGTTTGATGAAATTATAATAATTTTACTACCAGGAAATGGAAAATACTTAAAAGATATCCCTTGGTTTGTGCAAGCTTTTGGATTCAAAATCACTTTAAGTTGCCATTCGAATTTTGTGTTCGATCTCAATCGAGGCAACATTTGTTTTATGTTTTCCAAAAAACGCAGAAGTGAATGATTAAAGCCATATTATTTGTATCCTCTTTCCTTTGTAAAGTATATGAAATGCGAAGAGCGATTTCTATCCTTACATTCGTAAGAAGGATGTCAATAAAATTAATAACACAGTTTAATTTTTGTCTTTGTTTATTTATTAATTTCATTTTACTTTATTCCATAATAACTTTTAGCCGTGGTTGCTTACGAAAAATAAGTACGAATTGTATTTACTTAAGACGTCCTAAAACTCAGGAATGCTTATTTAAGTGACTCAAATGTTTAACCTCTTTTTTCTTCGTAAAACGTAGGTACGTTATCGGTAGGTTTTCACCGTGTTTAAATATTACTCAAGCTTTACTTGATGTTCTAAAACTGATTTAACATTGCTCGGGGTTTTTGCCACAGAGTTGTATTGTGCAAAAAAAAACTAGATGAAGATATCCGTGTTACTTATTAGAAAAAATCATGTATGTGGTAGTGTTATTCATAATGTGGCAATGCATTGTCTTACTAACATTTCCCCGCCATTTCCATTCCATTATTTTATTGTTTTTGTAATCTTCGAACTTCGAACCAAACATTAACTTTTTTTTTGGTAAAATGAGGTTAGACAAATGATTCATTAAAGTTCAAATTTAATATTGGCCTAATTGTTTATTCCTCTTATATTATTATTATGTTGTCATTATTCTTATATTTAGAATATTTATTCCTGTATCTAGCAAGCATCGATCTATCTGCAATCGAAATATAAGAAAACCGACTTCGGTTTTTGATATTTCGATTGAAAACTCAACTGTTTTAATATGCGAAGAAAAACAACAATGAACCAGCATCGGATGTCCATATTACATGAATAGCCGAATGCCGGTAGACAATAGAGTTATGGCGCGGGTAGCGGGGGGTTCGCAACTAGGCTGCGCGACATCGGCGCGTTGCGTAAGCAACCGGTCGCCAAGGTCATTGCCGTCGCTCGCAACGCCGATGCAACGGGCCACGGACATAGTGCATTGAAGGCGGCGGGCTCCGCTTGTTTATTTTACATTACCTAATTTGTATTTCTCTACATCTTGTCTAGATCATTATTGACTACTGCCAATTTATCTACCATCATTTATCAGTAAACAAACGTCTACGCAGGTCGCAGATCTAGAGTCAAGTGTTGAAATCTTCATCACGATCAGCAACTTTTGTTAGCCGCAAATTTTATTAGGTTCTCAGACTATCTTGTGAATCTATCTATGGTGTGACCATGTGCATGACCATTCATTCAACGATTAATGTCTAAGTACATAAATACGAACTGAGCTACCAATATCAATTATGTAATCGTATAATATTTAGATCTGTTTATAATATAACACATATAGTGAGGTTAATAAGATTCCTTGACGAAAAAAAATTAAATTTTGAAGGATAGCAAATTTGATTTCGTCAAGTTTCATTATTCTTTACAATTCATCGCATATTTTTTATATAATCTATTGAATAAGTTATCTTAAACGGACAAAACTTCCAAATTATGACACTAACATTTTTATTTAGTTATTGACTATTAATTGATGTAACAGCCATACCTAAAAATGTTAGATAATAATCGATATCTATCTAGCGTAGTATGAGCTAATGTTAGATGGTGCTGGGTTATGACGAATTTTCAGTGGAGAGTATCTAACAGAATATTAATATGATAACTTCGCTAACGTGAGATATATAATAGGGTAACGCTCCAAGAGTCGGAAAAAATTTAACTGCTAATCCTCTTAAATCCAAAATCCGCTTCCGCAAGTGTAGCATAGCCGAATCCTTACTGAAGCATAAGGTGCCGGTGCGGTAATGAATTTATTTATTTAAAACTTTGTAAACAGTATACAAAAAAATAGGAAATACAATATAAGGATTATACAGGCGAGCATAACTCTTGAAGAGTTTTCTGACTGCTTACCCCGCGACAGTGAAAAGTTATTTATGGGTAATATTGTGAAAGTGTACACAAATATATAACATTCAAAAGTTTTTTTTTTGCTTGTTGAAGTTTCTTCAGTTTATCGATACATAAGACCTCAGTAACCGATGTTACGGCGACTGCATGTGTGTGTGATTCACGATCGCAACACACAGGACTCTTAATATCTTAGAACCGAAACAAACCTTATAACCAGGTAATTCTAAATAAAATGAAATCCAATAAATTTGCAGATATTTCTTTTGCGTTGTTACTTATATGCTGATTTCTTTTTTTTACTCCAAAGAGAGCTCTCTAGTCTCATATGGATGAATTAAAAAAATTCTCTCTCTTTGTTGTTAAAACATTACATCGTATATCGAAAAGTCGTGAAACTGTATGTTCGTAAATGAGAAAGAGTTTGATAAAAGAGTTACCGCAAACTTCTGCAATTAATTAAGGCTTGACATCGATCGGCTTATCGTTAGCCCTAATACTATTTAGTATGACGCAAGGCGTCCCGGATTATGGCAGGTTAACGGTCACCATACATGGCCACAACGACCCATTGTCCACTGCGATTGACACACGATAGGGCTGAGACAAAATAACGAGGAGCAGTCGACGCAACGTATTAAAAATCAGGACTGGTCACTAACTACCTTGGCTTCTGAGAAATCATGAACGAGTAGGTTCTTATTACATTTGAAATGTCCTCCGTCTATCCTCTCCTCTGTCTATTTAAAGTAGGCAACGCATCTACAACTTGCAAATGCTTGTTGCAGATGTCTCTGGTTAGCGGTCACTTAGGTTACCGTATGCTCGTTTGCCATCTTCTTGTATAAAAAAAAATGTTAGGAGAAAGGATGAAATAACTTATTGGGAGTGAATTACGGTGTGTATGGAGCCGAACAATGACCAGACCATTTTCCCGAGCTTTGCCCGTATGACCTGAAGGTCAGTGGACATATGGGTAACGGTCCTATATTTTAGGCACTACACTTACCGTCTTTTAACTAGCAATATATAACAATTTCAATTAACAATGGTTAATTTTTTTTATTTTGACGTTTGACATCAACATGTCTTAAGTATTTTTAAATTATTTTATTTACATTTTATAAATCTGTATTATTTGATTTTATGTGCGAAAAACAAAATTGGTGGTGCATTTGCTCAGCAGAAGATCTGCAACTAAGCACAGATTGGAATACCCATTGAACCCGAGGCTTGCAGCAGAACCCTCAACTTCAATCCGGCAGAATCAATTCAATACAAATTCAGTGTATTTTGTGCTTTTTTATAATGTCATATTAAATACCTTATATAAGTATATATATTCCCAAGAAGGGTTGGCGTCTGGCAGGCGGCCGGCCGTAAAACTATAGCCAAAACCATTTGCAGTATGGACTACAGTAGAGTCCAGGATATATGGAAGAGTAGTACATACTGTGCCGACCGTACGCAAGTGGGAA
>DWLR01002000.1:0-16550 GCA_018246295.1 Papilio alexanor hazarajatica
TCGTTTGGCCAGATTTTAGAAAGCTGTAGTGAACGATACCGGCGCTAGTCCACCAAACACTCACAAGTAACTTTTTCGGAGTCAATTTTCGTTTAGGGCAGGATTTGGGTGGGTCTCCAGGGTTCAGCCATTGCGACTAGTGCTTCCGATTATCATGCAGTATCCACTTTTCTTCACAAGTAATGATTTGATTTAAAATCCCCTCATTATTGTGTCGGTTGAGCAAAGTAACAAAGCAGTCGACGTGTGTTTACAAGTTCGATTCACTCAATTCATGAGGTACCCATTGTTCAAGTTTTTTTACTTTCCCGATTTGCTTCAAGTGGTTAATACCCCGAAGCCTGTAGCTATCTCTGAAGTGCTTTGTGATGGATCCGCTTCCACAATAGCCCTTAATTCTTCATTTTCCACTTTGGTCGGCCGTCCACGGGGTTGGTTCTGAAGGTCGAAATTTCCAGAACGAAAACGTTGAAACCAAAAACGTACCTTGCCTTCTTTTGCGACACCAGCGCCGTACACATCATTAATCATTCGAGCTGTTTCAGCAGCACTGGTGCCACGGTAGAACTCGTACTCGTAAATATACCGAAATTTCATGTTTTCCATTGTGCGGTAATAAGCGACGCCAAAGAAAAAAATAATGAGAAAAAACAAATGAATGACTGTTTTCAAAACTCAAATGTACCAGCTAAAGGAATTTATAAATTTGAATTTGGAATTCTTAACCAAAGAGGAGATATTTCGGATCAAAGTGGTTAGTATGACAAAACGCTAATTTCATATGTAAGGACCTAATATTAAAAATTACCTTGTTTTTTTTTGTTTTTAATTAATTGCTTAGTTATTTATTAATTGCTTTTTAATTACTAAACTTGTGAATTCTTAATCACAATCATTTTGTTACAATATCCGCACAATGCAATGATGCGTCAAATTTCATCAAAATTATGCGTGAAACGTAATTCGTACGGAATAAAAAAAAACTACACAGCGCAATGTGTTTAAGTTAATTTCAAATGACAATACAAAACCTATATTAACTGGAGTTGTCTAACATTTTGCTATTTAATACTTTATACACATTCCTTATTGATATACAGAATTATTTAGTTCAACTGCAGCCGACAATCATGAACAATTTACGTTATCGTTAATCTTTTGAAATATAAGTTTGCCTATATCGATCAGATTAATGAAATTCTATAGAAAGTAGTATCCGTATTGGACGTAATATGCTGACATTGAAGTAATGCCAAGTTTTATGTGTATGGCGCAGGGTCAGACTTTGGTGGGCAGCCCGCAGTATGTGATCGTCAACGGCCGCGTCTGCCTCGACGATGGCGACCTCAAAGTTGTCGAAGGTAACCACTAAAATTATACTCAACTCTGTCTGTATATTTCTTCGTAAGCACGCTGTTTGTGTATTGGCGAATTTAGAGGGGGCGGGGTAACTAAAAGCCTTAAGTCATCATTCCATCAGAATTCTTCCATTATTAATTTAAGATTCATCCGTTTATCGATATTTTCGATATTTTTGCCCACGGTAACAATTCATCTCTGAACAGAGATGTACTTTACTTGCCACCTTGTATCTTTAGTTATAGTTGACTGATTTTTTTTATATATATATGTTTTCAATGATTTGACGACTAATGAATTATTTCAATGAAATGTTCAGGACGTTAAGATAAAGGTTTGAAAAATGTGTTGTTTAAGTTAATAAAACATGTTGTCTTTTCACACTCCATCTTAATTCGGCAGTCGGCAGAATTAAAATTCTAAACAAAATCAATGTTTACTTTCAGGTTTCGGTAAATTCTTAAAGACCCCAGTGATGTGTCCGTACATTTACGGGGGCAAAGCGCCCAAGCCGCGCACTCCGGAGCCCCACGTGCCCTCTCCGCGTCTGCAGTCCCCCGCCAGAGTCACCAACGGCACCCCCACTCCCACCAGTGGTATGTAAATAGTATTTACTTTTAAAAAAACTATCTAAGAGAACAAAGTATCTTTTATAAGTGACAATGTGGAAGAAGCGAAAGACATTTATAACCTTACTTTAAATATATTGTCATTCCATCCATCCATCTCAGCCTATGATAGTCCACTGCTGGACACAGGCCTCCCCCATTGATCGCATCATTGGGGGGAATATGCCATAATCGCCACGCTTGGCAAGCGGGTTGGCGATCGCAGTATGTTCCACCGTACTAAGAAAAGGACGCTGCTGCCCGTCCTCCGGTGGTCTTTACATCCAGACACAAGACATACAGACATGTTCATGGGAATCGAACCTATGACCTGCGGCGCGACAGGCAAGTGTCTTGCCACTGCGCCAATCGGTCAGTCATATTGTCATTACATTGTACTAAACTATATTTGAAAATTAATATCAAATGTGTAGTCTCGTAAGTCAACCGAGAGGTTTACGCTGACTCATTGAATTGTTTCTTAGACGCGGCCGAGGACTCTTAGCGTACTTTATATTTTAACAATTTGTCTATTGGTACTACATTTTTGTAATATCTTTGTGTAATGTATAAATTCATAATTGATCTTTAGCACGAAAGTTATGTTTGGTTATTTGGTTCCTAAAATAATTTACATTCGTTTAGTAAGTGGCAATAAATATTGGACATTGACTTTTAGAAAGACATTTCGGCTTCGTAGAGCGTTTTCTCTGTCACACACTACCTGCCCGACGGCCTGAGACTACTGTACGAAACGAAAGTGATATGTTGTCTCTATTTAAACATCGATGTGTATTATTTATTGCCGCGTACTATACTTGGTGTAACATGTTTTTCTTTTATCTTCCAGACCTACACTTCGTGAGCAAGCAGCTTGCAGAGTCTACGCTATCTTCCGGCTGCAGCACGCCCACCGGCCGCAAGATGCGCGAGCCGGGGCAGAGGGACCTGCAGAACTCCACCTTCTCCATCAGCAGTAAGACATTTCATTTGATCACGTCGGCGTCACCACGCCGAGCTCAGTGCCGACCACCACTCGGAGTTACGCGTGTTCCCCTGCTTGTAATGAGGGAGAATAATAATATAATACACTGGGGAGTTACTGCCACTGGCCTATGCGTACAAAAGAAAACAATTTATCCCAAAATAAGAATCCATTTTAAAAAAAAATCATGGTAAAATTCCCCACTTCATAATTCTACAGACTCGCTTATGACGGTCAGTAACTGACCGAACGCCTTAGAGCCATCTCGCTGGCAAACAACTTATTTGCACTTACACTGTTATGAATGGGCTAGCTTATAGGTTATTGCCGATGTACTCAATAACCGAAATAATATTAAAAAGTCTTCAAATTATTATTTAAATTCATTTAATTAAACATAAAGGGGATAGGAACGGATAAAATTCAAAGCTTTGATTACACTAACAATTGAACAGTTCAGAACGAACAGGAAGATTGAACATTGAAGGATATCCTTTAATTATTATGTAATTATTTTATATTTTAATTATTATGTAATAATGCAGTTTATACTTAAACATTGCAGAGGAGTTGGATGGACCAGAAACAAAGACGTCGGTGCGCGTGCGCAACCCGCCCGGCGGCAAGTCCTCCGGCCTCTGGTAAGAACCGGATCGAACCGGTCGCGTCCCGTCTGATCCGGTTTCTGGCGGCGGCTTAGCTTTAGCCTGTGAAGAAACATCTCGGAGGTTTTTGTATGTCTCTTAGTTTATTATTTATCTAAGAAATAAAACACAGTAACTTCGATATTTTAATTACGTTTATTGATTTTAACATGTTTAATGGCAAATGTGACTCGTGTTTTTTGTTAAAATATATCTGTGACGTATTTTATTTTGAAAGCATTTTTTTCATGAACGCAAAACAAATGTTGAGTTCGAGCTTCTTAGGCGTGTTGGGAACCTGTCTTATTTGCTCTATTAATTTACAGCAGCCAACGCGAATCCTTGTCAGATCTGTCAAAACGATCACATTTCGCAATACAGTTTTTTTTTTTTTACTTTTGATAGATTCGACGGGGCTTTGAGTTTTCCCTTGTATTGTTAGACTGCTTATTATTTAGTGCATGACGTTTTAAAATGTTTAATCATTGTAAGGCAATATTTATGCGGTTTCATAGACTGGTATTGTAAGGATTACAATAAAAATTGACTTTTATATCTCAAGATAGATTTATTAATAGAAATGTTTTTTTTCATCTGTTGAAAATGTGATGTCTGAATGGAACCAATGTTTTCTATGTTATAGCGTTTTAAAGATATTGTTTTAATAGACTTATGTAGGAAATAATAAATTTCTTGTGTACTGAACAATATATTGGGAAATATTTTATTGCAAATTTTAGTGTACTTAGTTTTAGTTTTTGAAATAATTGTATTGTAGCGTAAAACATTAACAATATTGATTTCTTGTTGATTCTCGCACTTTTAATAAATAGGTAGATATAGATTTTTTATCTTTGCATCTAAATTAAACATATAGTTTTTCTCTAAATATCCATCATATATGGTGTAAAACAAATAGTGACGGTAGAATTTACCATTTGTAATTTTTTACATAAAACTTTTGGGCATGAGCCACAGTGTCGAAAAGTATTAGAAAAAAAAACATCTCGTAACATTTCGTGACAAGGCTGGATTGTATTTTATAATCTGCATTTATTGCTGCACTTATTTATATTCTTATTTAACCTGTGGCCGCGCTTGTCAAGTCGCTGCCATCAAATGTCAATTGGGATGTTTGATCTTGCAAAAATATCAATGCCTAATAAATAAATATCAAACACCGATGTCGATACATTTTAAAGTTGATAATTTCTTTTTGTTAAAGATAAAAAGCCAAAGAGTACTCATAAAAATATAATAAACTGATTTTTTTTAATTGGATTTTAATTTTTAAAACTTATTACGACTTTCGGTCATTTATGTATGACATATTTACACATTAATTGAAATGTTTGACTTATTACATAATTTTTTTACATTTTTTATTGCGAATTTCATATTATTTGTTTCTGAGGATTTTAGTTATATTTTAGTTTGAAGGTTTGTTAGGATATGATAAAATATCAACACAGTAATTCGAGCATTTTAATTATGAAGCATTTTTAAAATAAGCTATTTGCTTTCTTTTAGTTCTTAGAAAATTGCACCTAAAAAAGAAGTCAAATAATTTCATGTGAATTTTTGTACTCTTCATTGATTACAAATTTATTTTAATTTTATTTATTTTGGAATTAATTATATAACGCTTAGGCGTTATATAATTAATTCCAAATTTGGTTGTCCGTTGAATTTGAATAAATATTTTGTAAATTTAAAATATATTTTAAAGAATTTGGTATGTGTTGACTAGAAAACATTCGAAATATTGTATTAAGTTTTCGAAACAATCCAATGACTTGTACTCGTTCGAATTGAAATGTAGAAAACCCCAGTACAAATTTCGTATATTCACCCCCATCACAATTTTACAATATTTTACACTATTTCTTAACGTGTATTTTCTGTATTTATGCATTGTCACAAAATAAACAATGTAATCATGAAGTAGCGTGTTTTATTTTCCTTGTGTAAAGCAATACACCTACCTTCTGCTGTATCCCGTACTGAGAAACAGCCTTGAAGATATCTTTGGAGTGTTCGGGCCCAGCATATCGTTCGATGTTTAAAGTTACCATAGATATTTTAGATTAATGTAATATGCAATATAATTAGCAATTGCATGATAAATGGATGAAAACATAATTTATACACAATCATAAATTTAAATGTTTGCCTTTTAATTTTTTATTACGAATATTATTTTGTTTGTAAGAATTTCTAATCAGCTCGATTAGAACATTTTAGTTCGAAGCTTTCTTGGGATTTTCACTGAGATGTAGACGAAGCTAATATTCTAGTTGACCAGGAGAATGAATGTTTAAAAAACATACATTTTTATTTCGAATTGGTGTAAGTTTTGCGGGTTTCTAACATTCTGATGTATCTTGAGTTCTTGCTTCAGATGCAGGAAGTCGAGGTTTATGAAATGATAAAATAAAATAATTATGAATACAATTTTAAGTTGTTTATTAAAATAATATTCCTTCAACTGAACACAAAGATATGGGTTCAGACCTAATAATTGAGTTTTCTAATTTGACAAATTTTTCCCTACAAAAAAAAAACATTACCGGCTCCGCGTAAGAGCCGCTTGTCTTTGCCGTCTTAACAATAAAAACAACCTATAAAATCTATCAACATAAAAGACCTTTCAGAGGTATAGGGGGTATGAACCCACAGTTTTTACAGTTAAATTTGGCACTGATATATGCTATAAAGTCGTTACTGTCCATCCGTTAAATCCCTGAATATTTATTGTTCCAGATGGTTTTGGCACGTGGGGCTTTGATTAGTTTACACTATTGTGAAAGCAAAGAAGATAGAAACACCAAAAAAAAAACAAATAAATTTCTCTTCTCAATTCGAAAGCAAATAATACCATTTTATAAATTCTATAAATTCAGAAATATTCCTTAAAATATTTTTACAATGGAATTTTTTATATGTACTTCCAAAAGTATACAATACCCATATGGATCAATATTGCACAGGTTTTTAAATATCATGCAAAATCATACCAACGATTGGAGAGGAGTCGCAGAGAGTTAAATATTTCGTCAAATGATTAATGTTCATAGTTGACTTGTTTTATTTAATTAAATTGAATTTTCAAATCACGTGAAGCACAATTAGCAAAGGATCATAGTTACGATATTGCATTTAACAACATTAAAAATCTTAATAATAACAATAAAAAAATAGTAATTAACAAAAATGTTGCATTGGACAAAAACAAACCATCCGAGAACGTATCGAGTGCGATATTTTCTTTTCATTATAGTAATAAATGCAATAATTATTTTTAATTCCAAAACTGTTCTAGATATTTGTGAGTGTTTATATACAAGCTTCGATCAGCGGTTGTCAATAACTGATACCATGCACTTTGAATTCTGCTTTTTTACATTTTGAGTCAGTATTCAACTAATATTTTTTTCTTTAAACTTCTTTTTATATAGCAATAATGTATATTATATAAGTAAGTAGAATACACTTATCATCTAATATGACACAGTTAGATTAAAAACCTACGTTTTATACATTTACACCGCTCCTGTGTACACATATACAGGCGTAGGGAGCTTACCTTTTGGACTCTTCTCGTCATACAAAACGAACAAAAATAAATCATTCCCCAATTATAAGTAATAAAATAAATTTGAACAAAAACACGCACAAAGATCATTTTAAAATATTCGTGGTGACAACTAAGTCGATTAGTCAATATTAAAAATTCCTTAATTTTGTATTTTCCATGTCTTATTTCGCCAAGATTACAAAAATTATTTTTACTTCCTATGAACAAATATTTCTCTTACATTTATGTGTCATTTCAATACATACCTTTTGCATCGTTGTCAAATGTTTTAATGAAGTACATTGAACATTCACAGGTTATATAAAATCTTTATTATAAACAAGCCCATTTTTGGAGTTTTAGGTAATAAATTGACATTTAAATATTTTCTAAATTATTATTCTATAGCATAGAAATATTTTATATATCAAAATGATATTAATCCATTAATCAAACAAACATACTTGTATTTTTATATCATTGAATTAAAGGAGTAATTAATTTTTTTATTAAACCGTAAACGAAAGTTTAAATAAATTTAATTTTTGTATTGCAGCATTTTTTTTTCATATCGCTACAATATTATCTAATAGAGAGAACTTGCATTTAGTTATTGATAATAAAATACCACCAGCGGAATAATGGGACCACAAGTTATCCTTAATTATATTTTTTATAAACTACGCAATGTTCAAAATATGAACTTTTACGCAATCAAATCAAACTAAAAAATCGAACAAAAACAATTCCATTTAAAATAATATAAAACAAAAATTCCTCTCGATAAAAAAAAAAATTAAAATCCAAAAGGCAATTTCCCCAACACAATTAAATATTTTGTTTTCACTCATGCAACGCGTCTAGTCTATTTCTACGACAGTCTAACAATTCCGCATAACGGAAAAAAAAACAGTTGTCCCTTTAGGGTCGACTTAATTATTAACTTTACACAAGTTTGACCCTAAGGGAGGTACTTTTTTTAATAACTAAAGTTTTAACACTACGTGGAACCTTTATCTGGTGCAAGCCGTTTCGTAGTGTAGGGTCGGAAAATTAAAAACGTGTTTCGAGAGAGCAACAGGAGGCAAGTTATTGCCTGATTATATATTTTTCATGCCTTTCGCAATATATAGGTATACAGGGCAATGATTTTTATAGTAAAAGATTTTTTATGTGCTTTTAATTTTTTTTATGTAAATATTTTATCCGTGGTAGTTATTTAGATATTGATGTCTAACTGAATGCTTGTACCAAGCATATTAATTATTGAACCTTTCGAAATTAGATTTAGTTTCTTTTAATTGTGGACCTTTGTACTCTTCTAGCCAACTTGGAATGTTAAAAAAAAATGTTATACTGCTTTTGCATTTTGTACAATTTAGTTATTTTAAAGTTTGTAAATGGCGTTCAAAACTGGCGGTTCGTGTGATTATATTTATAAAGTATTTATTGAAGAGGGCGTTAAGAAAAGTTTTGTTGTATAAAGATATAAGGATTTGTATCACATACGTTGTAGAAGGTCAATAACTAATATACATTGTTACATAATATAATATGAATGGGTCTTAGGCAACGAGTATATAAACAACCTGATTTATAAGAGGTTTAAAATTACATCCACTTTCATTGACTAAAAGAAATTATATACCAAAACGATATACCGTTTAACAGTAACAGAGATAATCGTTTGAAGAAAAAAACCTGAATGGTGTTTAAAACATAAGAAAAGTATTTACTTAATAGGTACTGCAGCTATAACTGTTAAGCTATATAGCGTTTGTTATAAACGTTATTTAACCGGTTGTACACTATGGCACAAATCATTGTGACTAGTCATTGAAAATAGTCCAATGAAAATGTGGATTTATAAGGACAATATCTGAGATCATGATTACTACTGACTGGATTTGTGTAATTTGTGTAGTGGGTGAGTGCGTTTGTTCTGCTAAATGTTTTTTAAATATATTTCACAGTTTTACGTAAATTACATATTAAGTTTCCATGTTTATATTGCATTGGTATAACATTAAGAAATATCGGACACGTGGTGAATAATGTTTAGGCCATCTAGAAAATTGTTTGCGAAACAAAAGCTTGTCTTGTCGATGGTGTTGAAGAGAACTGATGACAAAAAAAATAGGTGTACACAAAATGTCGATATTCCCAAATGTCATACAAGAAAACCCGTGTTATTTAGCACCTGATGAAAAAATATTAATGTGAAATCACAATATCCTCGAAGTTTCTAATACAGTTAATGAACATACCTCGTTATGTCACAACCAACACAACACGTCCATAGAGTCGCCGCTAGATGGCGCTCGCCGACGTGTTACGTCAACACGTCGACAGATGGCGTTGCACGAAAACGAATTGTTACTTCAAAATTTTGTTAACTCGTTACGAGCTATACGAGATGTTGATACAAAATTAAAAACTAACAATTCCAATTTGGATATGATACATATAATCTGTTACAACAGTAGCAGCGCGCCGGCACGACGTGTACGGAACACTCAGCACAGTCACAGTGTCACTAGTCAGAGTGTCACACCGCGAGGCGCCTCACTACGAGACGGAGATGACCTCGTGTCCGGGCCGGGTCTGCGCGGCGCGCGGCCACGACTGCGACGTCAGCTGGCCGACGGAGAGAGGGTTGTTGGCGTCGCGCGGGTTGGTGCCGACCGGGTGGCGCTGCGGGTGCGGGGGGTGCGGCGGTGCGGGGTCGGGCGCGGGCGAGGCGAGCGAGGAGAGCGCGCTGAGGCCGCCGGGGCTCGAGGCTGAGGTGGGCGGCGTGTCGGGCTCGGCGTCGCTGCTGGCGTCCGACAGCTCCTCCAGCTTGACGTCCTCATCGGTGCAGGGGGACTGCGGGATCGCGCCCGCGCCCGCGCTGCCCGACGCCGCCGCTAGCGCTTCCATATAACGAACGCACTTTTTCTTCCGCCTGAAAATAACCGTTATCATTTTTAATAAAAAACTTCAACTATTGTCTACGACTATCCGGCAGCAAATGCAGTTGTTGCACGATTGGATCGGCCCAATGAGTAAAGTATTACGACCACACAGAATACAGAAGTGAAGTTGAGGTATACTTCTGCGCTTCCCTTTCCAAAACAAGGGTGCACTGGTGGTCAGTGGTGCTGATTGTTGCAGACATTGGCAGTAGATAGTATTCTATTCTATTCGTCTAACATCAGGTGAGACGCGTGCTTGTTTGCAACATACTATAAATAAAATAATCAAATGAAACAAAAGTACAGACAAAACATGAAGTAGATACGGACAAAAGAAATGTCTTTTGTCCGTATCTAGATATTTTATAGTGCCACAGTTTAATATGGCTCTCTCTGTGTATCATGTTCTGTACTGTTCTGTATATTAGTTGGCAGCAAGAGCCGCGATAACAGCGAAGCTGTCAGCGGGCCAGATAAGTTCGTGGGACTTTATAATATATAAAACGTAAAGCGAAAAACCTGTAAATAATATGCAAAACAATATTGAACCTCCTAAATCTATCTAAATATGTTCTTACCTTTTGTCTCATGGTCCCTTATTAAATTCTTATATGATCAATTTTTATTATTTTAAATACACTAATACTAATAATACGAGTTCGTATACAAGTGTATACGAACTCGTAAACGGACGCTAAGTAGCGTCCTGTTAAAATAACGGAAAACATTACAAATGTTAAATCTAAACATGCTGTAATTGTTACTGATAATATAAAACAAAAGAATAACTGCGTCAATGAAGGCACACGTACAATATCCGAACACTCATGCTAAATAAAACGCAGTAAGTAGAATTCTCAAGTAACAAAAATATAACTTAAAAAAGGCGAAAATAAAAGTTATTTCAACGATTAAAACATTGACAAATCAAATAAGAAAAGCACAACACTCAACCTCGTGTGGAAGCAGACCATTTTCTACTTTCAAAAGTCGACGAAAATACGCAAAAACATAAAGTAAGCAAAATACAATATAAATACTATCTATATGATATTGCAACCTTCCATCAAATACTAGGTCTTCGAAAACTTCCGGTAGCTAATGATCATAACAATTACAGCAAAGTAAAAGAAATAAGGCCATTTATAATTATAATTTCACCTTTTAATTTAGCTTTTAGAGTTAAGCTTGATTTTAATTATCATACATTTATAATTTGCCCATAAAACATTGTTAAGAACAACTCCTATGTGACCTTCTAAACGCTTTGCTATACTTTTTATCCCTTTTTAATACGTAATTGTATCTATTTCAGTTTTAATTTTAGACGAAATTTTTTTTTTCGTAACTTTACTAATTCTATAACAAATAACTAACGACGACTATTCGACTTAATTATTTTATAATGTTATAGTCATATCTTATGACTAAATGCCATATTGATATTTCATTTGGAATCACATTTGTCACCTTGTAATACACAAGTTTTAAAACTATGCGACCCAATTTCTAACATTCGTACATTTTAAAAATGAAATTGCCAATTTTTATATCGATTTGATTATTTAATTAAATAAAATTCAAAATATCATGCATTCAAGTTGTAACTTTAAAACAGAGTAACAATCGAAAACTAACAAATATGTTATCGCAACGATAAAAAAAATTATCTATGTTACAGATAAACTCAAAATACTGCAAAACATGAAAACAACTAACTCCATGCTGACAGCGATGACGTAACAACTGACCGTACATCCTTCGGCGGTGTTGGTCCGGCACTAGAGGTTCACGTAAGTAGGTTCCTGCCCGGGGCTGCCAACAAGGCTCGCGGGCGGCAAGGGCGCTGCCTCGGGCCGCAGCAGCCCTAGCCCGCCCGATACCATAACGCTACTTGACTCGGGACTATTGTTCAGGATTCAAAGATGATAGACCAGTAGACAATGGTGATTGAATAAATGATGACCAATGGAATGTATGAGACAAAAATCGTATTAGATGAATTAATTCAAATAAAAGAAAGAGTGACAGAGAAATGAGATTAAGAAGTAATCCCGAAATTAGAAAAAACAATAAGTAGACGTTGCAATTTTAATAAAAATAAACAAGAAAGTGTTAAAAAATCGAGGAAATAATTTGTGAATTTATTTATAATGGTCGTGTTTTAAAACAGTTAATTATAAGGAAAAAAAATGTAGGCAAGTAAATTAACAGATTAAAAATTAAAAACACAAAATAGGGTGATGTTATAAAGGTAATATAGATAATAAGCAATACATGAATATAAAATAAATAATACATCGGTTAAAAAGTAAAAGTCGAGTCAAGTGGAGTTTGGTGCAGAAATTCAACGAGATCAATGTACGAGTAAAGTGTTACCAATAGTGCCAGTGGCATCCAGCATCGATCCATGAGAAGCGGCAATCATGAGTGGAAAAAAACATGTCGATAAGTATAAACATCGAAAGTTCACCTTAAATATTCTCTGTTTGAGTCCCAAAGTGTTCATCGATAAAGCGAGCGAAATTCAGAAAATGTGTCAAGATTTTTTTGAAAGTTTTCTTCGACAAATGATTGCCTTCCCCGAGTCGATCTGGCGCGGCCGATGTTCTGTTTCCTATTAGTTCACTACCACACTTTGTCTACTTTCAAAAAAATCTATTCCGTGTGCTGTTTCTACATCGTATCAAACTTATTTCTTTGTGAAAAGACACATTTTCTGAATTCTTTTCTGCTTCGCTGTGCACGAATCGTATTTGACCGGACTCGTTTGTTGTCAAATATACCGAAATATTTTATCAATGTTAACATTATCAAAAACATAAAACGCAACATCTACTACAGATTTTTTTGAATCACAACAATAATAAATACTAATATGAAAATAAAAAATAATTGACGACTGGGCTCCTCTTGCCATAACGTGTGAAGACGAAAAGATAAGCCAAGTCTTTCCACATAGAAACAATATAATTTTTGAAACGACTAACATTTTTTTGTTAAAGTAAAACCTTTTTTTTCCAAATTTTGAAAAGTTCTAAGCGAAAAATGATAAAAGTTATTTCGTCTATGTACCCACCTGCAAGGTTTGCACCATTGGTTTTGTTGGTCGAGGCCGTACCTCGCCCGGCATTTCTTCAAATTATTTCCTGGAAGTGCCACAGGAAATTTGTTAGAACACGTCGCTTAATAGATTCACATGTTATCGGCAAACTTCTACAAGATTATTATTTTATAGTCATTAATGATGGACATTTAATAGCAAATTAAAACTTTAACGGCAAATTAACGGTTCCACCGTGAGTTGTGGGAAGTTTACTTTCTAAAAAAATAGGGTTAATAAAATTATGTGGTTCGTAAAGCGGCTTTATTAATTACAAATCAATGGATTTTTGACTGATCCATTAGCAGAAATAAATTTACTGAAAATCAAGTTCGAAGCATCTTAAAAATAATGTTTCTAATACACTAAAACTACGAACAAGCGCACATGCAACAAACACCTACAAACACGTTAGTGTCATGCCGGAAAAAGGAAAAGGAAAAATAAAAGGGAACAACGGAAAAACATTGGTTTTAAAAATAGCTCACTACTCGCTTTCGCTATCAAAAAAATGTACTAACTACGCTATACGAAAAAACAGAACAGTCACAAATAAACATGACGCTTGTAAGCAAATTGAAGCAGAATAGGTTCTCCGGAATCAAAATAAATATTTATGTTTGTTTGGCCAGTATCATTTGTACATATACACCGCAGAAGCATCGGCAGCTCTCTTATCGTGAGAGCCCGCGTGGGGCGGACTCCGCAGAATCGCTCTCGGTACTGCCGTCAGTCATGAGCTCCTCATGCATACAATATGTCTCTCTACACCTTTGCGTAGTTGAAATATCTCAAGAAGGCTGTCCCAGCCCGCACAGAGTGCTATCTCCCTGCAAAGCAATTACTCAAATGTTCAAATATCAGACGCATTATAGCATGCATCCCGGACACGGAGGCGGCGGCGGAGCGGAGCGGAACATCAAAAACCGGGACAACCTTCGAAGGAGTGCCACTTACTCAGGGTGATTTTCGTTATATATATATTTATATAGCGTTGTAATTACAGTAAAATATATATATATTAAATAAATAAAGGCGATAAATAGTAAATAAAATGAAATGCTATCAGCATAAATAAGTCTACAACCTGGACCCCTTCAACCGTATACATTCGCCAGTAACTACGAATGGTTGGAACTAAGTTCAAAGTAATTGAACTCTCGTGGGCCTGGGGAGTGGGGATAGCGGAGGGGGGGGGGGAACAGACGTCTCAGAGCTAATCCTTTATTAGTTGACCTCATTTTTTAACGAGACGAAGCAATCTTTGTGAGACGCCCGCTGTTCGGACCACGTGTCGGACTTCAGAAATTGTGACTATGACATGGATGACTTTGCTCGATGCAGCCAATCGACACTATGGTCCTTGCAGTGGGAGAGGAGTACTGGGATGTGGGGTTAAGGAGGGGGATTCGACGGAGCGAAAGGCAGTACCTCCATCGGTTGTCTCCTGTTTTCGTTTCCTCTTCTTGCCCCTTTGCGTATTAGCCCTAGACGACCAATCGGGATAGAGTTGCATGTGCAGCTGGCGTTCCCGACGCGCCAGCTCGTAATACTTGGCTTGCTCCTCCCGGCCGAGTGCGTGCCACTGTACCGTCAACGGCCAGCGAATATGGAAAGAAAAGATAAATGCACTTCGACGCGGCCCAAACGGCTCGTCGTCCTAACGTGGTGCTAGAAAAACAGCCCGCTATACGCGACCCCGCGGCAATTTTGAACCTAACCAGAATGAGAATGGCCAATTATGTTCCTCACAGAACCTATTCTGCGGTCGAACGACGCGCCTATACACAGAACAAACCAATGTTTCCGGGGTGAGGTGAGTGCGGTCACTCGACGTCTACAGTACACAACACGCAACAGCCGGCCGGCCGCTTTTCTAGCACGGCCCCGGGCCCCGGGCCGCAGCACAGTGCACACGTACACACGCACACACGCACACTCACATACGGTACGGGGACAGGGTGACGGAGTCGTCGCAGTGGACGCAAGCCGGGCGTTAGTAGTGTTAGAGGGAGTTCGGCGCGAGCGAGGGTCTCGCTCGGGGCGGCGGGACGGGGAGGGGGAGGTGAAGCGAGTGTACACAAGCGTCGACGTGACCCAGCCCCTTTCACAGGTTACAGTTCCTAAGGTCCAATACCTCCCAATTCAGCGGGACCTCGGTCCTTTTTCCGCTTTTTCTTTTTGGAACCGTAACCGTAGTTGTCCCTGGCGCTCCACCCGGGGTATAGCTGCATATGGAGCTGTCTCTCTTGCCGCGCTTTCTCATAGTACTTTGCCTGCTCCTCGCGACTCAACGAATGCCACTGCGTATCGACACGAGTACAGCACATTACGGGGCGGCACGGCGGCAACACGCCTCACCGCTCGTGGGCGTCCAACGCGCGCGCCCGTTGGACGCCCACGAGCGAGCAGTTCATAACACAGTTGCTAAGCTTGTGAGGAATGAGATCGAGGTCCGAACGAGTTGCATTCTCGGTAGCGAGTCGCGTTACAGTCATCGTTTATTATTCAATGCATCCAGTACAGATGGGCGATACGGCGCCGGATCGGGCGCGGCATTGTCTCGCGGCGCTGCCGATTTGTTTACACGACGCCTCGCGGATCGTATTCCTTACAAGATTAACAATGACAACATCGGTTCTATACGAAACAAAACACAGAGTCAAGGGTAAATCTCATTTAATTTTAAATTATAAGATTGGAATATCTAATGGCCAGTTTGAATTTTTAGATAATGATAAATTTCAAAATTAAAAATGTCTTTGATAAAGTAAAATTGAGAACATATGTTTTGGCATAGAACTCACCCGTCTACCGAGGATCTGGTTGATGGCGGCGGACTCCTTGAGCGTGCACTCGGCGACGACCTTCGCCCGCATCTCCTTCATGTAGAGCATGAAGGCGTTGAGGGGTTTCTTTATGTGCGGCTTCTTGTTCTGCTCTTTGCTGTTCGCGCCGGCGGCCTCGCTGGGCTTGTCGCCGGCGCCGCCGCCGCCACTCTTCTCCGCCTGTGATCTGGAATAATTACATTTATTATTACACTTTTGGCGGTTCAATGTTTGTACACTATTGCCTCGCAATTGAAATTGAAACAATAGAACTGAAATTAAATATAAAGTAAAATTGTACAGATAAATAAGTTGCCTAATTCTAGTCTCACTGAGAACATTTGAGTAGAGTTATTCGCTTTAACAGCAATGAGATGAACACTAAAACTATACACGTAAAGTAATATAAAAAGAGTTAACCCTTTCGGTACGGACGCATTCTACGTCGCGCCGTCCCCGCTGACCGAGCAGTCGCGGCAAGCGTCCGTACTT
>DWLR01002001.1:0-16549 GCA_018246295.1 Papilio alexanor hazarajatica
ATATATATATATATACATATGTATTTATCAAAAACAAGTCTATGATCAGTAAAAATCTTTTAGTCTTACACGACGCGCGAGCGCTGGACTCGCCAAGCATCATATACAATGAAGGATGCGCTGGATCAAACTTGCAAAATATTTATGTGTTAAGAATGGGTAGAAAAATAAGAACAAAGTTTATAAAATGTATTCAAATTAGTTATTTACAGTAAACCAAAGCAGTTTATATGTGTATATTAGGGAAACAAGTATCCTAAAATATCAAAAATAATGCCCAACAATCATCAACCAACTATTCTACGAGGACAAGTCGCGGGCAAAAGCTATCCTTACTAATATTATAAATGTGAATGTAAGTTTGTTTGTTTGTCACGCTTTTACGTAAAACCTACTTAACCGATCATCATTAAACTTTGTACACAAATTCTCTAAGGTATTGGGAAGGATATGGGATAGTTTATAAGTATCATTCTATCTTCCTAGTACGGATCGTACTAGGAAGATAGGACTTTTACTTTTTATTTGTAGGGTATTTGCAGAATACTTGCGCTCGTGACCCTGCGGGCGCACACAGGGCTGAGCAGATACTCCATCAGGTGAGCGTATATGAAATGCAACGGATCAAATGACTTTTTATTTATTTATGTAAAAGTAAAGTTATATCGACCATTTTAACTAGGACGCGAGATTAAACATACGATCGTTAAGCTTAAAACGGAAACTTAAAACATAAATTTTGCTTTCGAAAAGAAGAACTATCTTGGATGAACCTTCTAGCACATCATAACTTGCAAACGAAATTGTTTGCACAGATGCCAATTCATCAGGCAAAACATGAAACTTCGTAATATACTTTTTACATCTTATTCCCATAAACTTGCAGATGCATACTTTCTTGATGCTACGAGACCAAGTTCTTATAAAGATTTCCAGACCAAGTTAAGTAAGCTATAAATTTTTACACAATAACTTTACTGATTTCGATGAATAGAGACTTAACGCTGCTTTTGTACGAACTCATTATTCAGTAGCCGGATTGGAAAGCCCGAGTTGTCCCTTAGCCGGGCGCGGGTGGAATCTGTGACTAATTTGAACATATGGCCCGCTATCAGAGGAATGCATTCGTTCTTGCTCTACAATTATATAAATCCGAACAAAATGGAATCGTTTCCAGGTTAAAAAGTCCGCTTCGGTCGGTTTTCGGTCGTCGTTATTTTGAATCGCTGTCTCCATATTCTCTGTTAGATTGTTAAATGTTTAATGCAAAGATTTTTCTCTGAATTTGTCATATCGCTTTATTCATAGTACTTTTCTAATATTTTAGTAATAACAGAACTATTTAATTTGTATGTTGAAAATGGGGTGTCATCTTGCTATATTTAGGGATGTAGTGATCCGCTAATGGTTCATTCATAAAAACATAAAAGACTTAAGGTCCAAATATCAGCAATTGAAGATTGTTAAGTTCGAGTCACAGGTGTCTGCCAGTAATTATAAGAGTAGCTTTACATTACAACTAGCTTACACAATAAGCTTGTTCTAAGAATTGAATATATATCTGCACTTTATCTATGCCGGTATCCATTCAACAACAATGCGTACAGTAGGTACTTTGTAAGAGATTTTCGTTCCCTTGTCATGTGCTTCGATCATTAAATTTTACGCTAGTAATAAAATATCAAAAAAGCGCTGAAAGTATAACTACGTAGAAAAAAATCATAAAATGTTAAATCTGAAAAATGGGAATCATCAACGAAATTAAAAAAAAAAAAAAAGTAGCCCATAACGATCCACGAAAGATTCCACGAATATTGGTCATAGTCACCGATAAATTCAGTACTTTTTACATGATTGACGCACAAAGAAAATTTTGTAAACGCAATCCATATAATGGGTATCCCCAATCAACATCGGTAGGGAAAGTGCCTACACGTCAATCTACCTGTTCCTAGAATCAAAATATTTAATCAGTATAGAAGCATATTATTAAAGGATCCGAGGAGTGATCAAAGTCAGGCGGGAATGGACTATTTGTTTGGAGCCGCGCTGCCTTTGGAAAGGGTTCCTCGTTACATGCTACTTAGCCGGATGAGTTTCCCCGCTCCCCGCATCCCGTCTCAATACGAAAACAATACATTACATCAAATGTAGGTCGGTATGCAAATCAACGAAGCACAAAACGTATAAAACCTGTAAGGAGATTGTTTCTCTTTACGTTAAATATTTCCATGATAATACCTACCGTCTTATATTAAAAAAAAATATGTATGTATATTTTATACGACAAAAGTATTTTTTCTTAAGAGAACGAGGCAAAACCGTAAGCGGCTTACCTGGTATTGGTGATCACAGGCACCCAGCAATATCCGTCACAATCCGAAAAGTTACGGATTATCTTCCCTCTCGTAGCGGAGATCTCGTATCGAATAGGGGGGAGAGTAGGTAGAGAAAGGAAGAGGAGGAAGGTATGGCAGAATATGTGATCTATGGAGCTGTGAGTGAAACATAAGACTCGTCAAAAACAAATCGTAGAATTTATAAATACCTGTATTTCAGCCTTAACTATAATGATAGTATCCAGGCCGGATGGTGGTGGGTCCAGCCAGGGCTGCAGCTGGTGGCTACCGCTGTCCCGTCTTTGCTGTAGGGCGCACCACGACAATTCGTATTTGAGTATAACGAACGATTCAAAATTTGTATAGTTTCTTCTTGTCCTGGTAATCTCATTGCATTTGTACCTTGTACATTTTGCACGCCGCTACAACTTCATCTACCCCTTTAATGCAAACAATTATAAACTGGCTATAAAAGAAACCGTTATAGTATATTAATACTTTTCTTTTGTAAATACATACATATGTCGATAATTACATTCAGACACAAGACAAACAGACATGTTCATGCACACAAATGTTTGTCTTGGGTGGGAATCGGACCCACGACCTGCGGCGTGAGAGATAAGTATCTTACCACAGCGCCAAACGGTCAGTCAATAGATGGCAGTACCTACATTTCGTAAATAAAATCTACGAAATTGAACTTTACAATTTGATTCTTTTAATTTATTTTTTCATACGCATGATAATAAACATGACCTAGAATAATGGTAATAAAATATTGTTATGTTACAAAACAATAATTATTTAATTATATGACTGGTATATAATTAAAGCAACAATGCTGTTGCGATTTAAAAATGACTTGCTCACATATTTTCGGATTTTAATATGCAATTTAATTAAACATTCAATTATTGTTTGAAACTTATTAATTACCACTTTTTAATACAACCTGTTACTGTATTTTAGTCATACTTTATTTCCTACAACTACAATGTCTATAAAATATAGAGCCATCTATAATTAGTTAGCGGAAACGTTTAACTTTTTTTATCATGACATTAAACTAAAACAACTTTGCTTTTAAAGTGACACGTAAGAAATTAGTGCTTAAAATTTTGCAATAGTTAAACATTTAAAATGTACATACTAAAATATCGCTTACACGTCTATTAATTTCACTTGTTTCACGTATATGAAACCACGCCATCTTACAGGTACCCTGAACAACGATAATAGTTCGTTCATTTTATAAAAATCTTTATCCAGATATGTGTAACACGTAATGTAGATAGCGCTATGTTTGAATAATCTTAAAATCACACTTTTTACACAATATTTTAAATAAAAATATCCAAACGAAAGAAACACAGCTACTAGTTTAACATCTGGAATTGTTACTTCTTTGAAAAAAAAATCAGTCTTCTGAATACTAGGCTTTTCCGTAAAATTGCAAAAACCGAGATCTAAGCATTAATAGTTATTAAAAAATAAAAAAATATTGAGTTGTAAAGGTTTCTTTAACAGTATAACGTGAATAAAGAAAGGTTAAAGTTTAGGTAAAGTTTTAGTGTCTCACGACAAACAAAAATGATACAAAAGGAAATAGCAAGTCAAAGATATGTTACATACATCTTACACATTTGCCTCATACTTGCCCACGCATCGTTTTAAGATAGAATTTGGGTTTAGGGATTCCGGGCATTTTAATTTGCTTTCAAACGATCAAAATATGACCGCACTGTTGATTCGAGCTGGTCCCCGCTAAGACAAATTAATTAGAAATTGACAAATGTATGTTTCAACCTACGTTCCCGAAGGGAACAAAACGTTGGACAATAATGACCTACAGGAGGAGGATTAAAAATTGTTTATTTCCCTAATTTATTGGTGCTATGTTTTTACAAATATTTGGAAATTCCTTTATTGAAATGTATGTATATATGTCTCCTGTAGTGATTTTGAAGATCGAGGTGCAGTCGATTCGTATTCATCCCGCAGTTCCATTCAGTCAGTCATGTTTATTATTTTTCTTCTTTAATTAACTAACACGGTTTAGGAAGTTTATATAGCAGAAGTGGATAGCCAGACGAGCAGGCGACCACCGGAGCTATTTTACCACCGCTGCTCATCTACATCTACAGATGCGTGGCCTGCCTAGGGCTCCCCCTAAGCTGATAAGCCGATTAGGAGGGAAGTGAAGGCGATGAAGCCTGCGGCACTTCACTAGAGCCTAGCTCTTATTCTTCAGCGTTGTGTCTAATGCCGAAGACGTCTACTTCACATATGTTCGGTCGGGGAGGCACCGCTCGAGTCGCCCCATTCCTGAAGTTAGGCAATACTTGTGGAATCTCATGGAAATCAATTTAATACCATATTTTTAAATACGAGCCTCTGCTTTCTATTACTTTTTTGTAAATTATTGTAAGATTATAAAAAGACTAATGATATAGTTGAATTCGGAGTTTGTAGTAACATCAGTCGAAGCATAATCCCGCCAGCGCGACCTACGCTCCGCGCCACGACAGCGCCGCATGCGGTGCAGCTCTTGTGTGTATTAAGACAGCAAAATACAACAAAATTCCGATCGCTCGTGTCACAGAGTTAATCATTCGTTATCTGTGCGCCGGGTGACAGTTCGCCTCTCTCCCCCCATCCCGCACCGCCACCAATCATTGTTGCGATGCGGCCCAGTTGTATATTCGTAATTATATTAAACTATAATTAGATCAATGTAATTACAAATTATGACACTGTATTGTAGTCGATACATATTTTATTAAGTCAAGTTTATAAATTTCAAAATATGTTAGTACATTTTTTTTATATTTGTACCAAAAACAATACCAACTTGAAATTTATACAACTTTATTTATAAGTAATTTATAGCCACGGTACGTCTCATTACAGATCCTTTAAAACCAAACAGTCTTAAATCTAGCTATATGTGTCAATTCTCAGTATATCTTCAGAACCCAAGGTTAAATGACATTTGATTTACTTGCGAATGTAAAAAAAAATACAAGCGAATTGAGAACTTCCCCCATTTTTGTGGTTGGTTACAAATAGAAATAAAAAGTTTTAAAGAGTTTATAGTATTTAAATATCAAGGAAATTGTACTCTTTTGATAAATAAAAATAGTCAAATCAAAAAGCATTGACTGTGGTAAAACTTTGACAGATATAGGCTGTGCTTCAGTGTTCAAAGGCTGTGCAGCTTAATTGAGAATTCAGCTTCCATGAATATCATTACGAATTGAGTCAGCAAGCACACGATACGACCGCTTAGCTGCCAGCGTCAGTGTTTCAATCCTATTATGACGTGGGTACCTTCAAGAGAAGAGTGAATAGGCTGTTACTAGACTAAAGTTACCACTTTTCGACCACATCACCACTTAACATCAAGTGGAATCGTGGTCAAGTGTTAGTTTATTCAACTTTAAAACATTTTTTTATAAAGTTGTACGATCACCATTCAAACTTCCAATTGGACATTGAGCAGCTCGGGCTGTTTGATCAGCTGCTCGCTGTGTGCGGTGCGAGCCGGCGGGCACGGTCCCTCTTCATGATTACATTAAATTATTTTTAACGGCTCTCAAATGTCCACTTTCGCGAGATTCTGTGCGCTGTTCCGTCGTTTTTCGTCGATATCTTGATATGCTGATGACTTTCGCTCAACTTTCTACCCGGCTCGCCCTTCATCTCATAAAGCGAACACGACGGATCTTTATACTGGTTTTGGTAACCAAGTCGGAAGCCACTTCCCCTATTTCGTCTACATATGCTTATTAGTTTTCCCGACTTTTATATTGTACAAAATGTCTTTATTTGTTCAATTTACAATGACGTTGCCTCATGCCGTTTTCTTTGTAGCGCTTATAAATATGACAAATCATTGTTCGCAAATCTACTCTTCCGTAATCCTCCGCTTTCAAATTAAAGAGAATAGAATGTCCTTACAGTACAATCAGTGTTTGTTGTTATATTCGCCAACCGTATATATATTTATGTATATAGGAAAAAAATCTAAGTATGTTTTTAAAACATGTTAGCGTACTATCATAACACGTATAAAAATCGTCGTCATTATCGTTTCATTGACCAATTTATTCGACATGGAATCGAAATAACAGAAAGTGTAAAATATTAATTCGACCATTTTGTTTTATGTTTGTATTAATGGTTTTTCGTATTCCAAATCTTATTTAAATCTTTTTTAGATTAAAATTTTATTTTCATTGAAAATTACGAAATAGAACAAACGTGTTTCAATTTGGTCGTCCATGAGTCTGTTGTATGCTGCTGTCGAAAACATTTAAATACAATGCTCACAAGTCAACGGTTGCGAAATTGCATGACGCTGGCTAAACGAAGCAATTTACCTAACAGTTAATTAGGCAAATTTTGCTCACATCGACAACATACTTAGCAAGTATTTTTATTTAAATAGAACATACAGAGGTCACTGAACCGAAATTTTCAAGTTATGATATTTCAGTCTGGTTCCTTTTATGCTGACTCGCTGGTCGTGTCGCGAACGGATAACGCGCCAGTGTGCGCACGCACTCCACGCGTGTGCTGACTACACGAATACACACATTTTTAAATTCTCTGTGTGTTGTGCTTACTGCAATCAAATGTGATTTATACGTATCTATATCTTTCCATGTAACTGCGGTTGAAGAGACTCGTTTTACTATATTTTTTGTTTCATTTTATTTCATAATTGGTTATGTAAGTTGTTCTAAGACTAAGAGCGAAGATATGTAGGTATTTATATATACTCATGGCACTATTTCGTTAAGTCTTTGTTTTTACAAGGAAAAAAAACTAACCGTGCAGCTTACTGACTACACCCATCCATTAACAGTGGTAGGTGTTCCTCCAAAACATCTAGGCGAACATTCGTCAGTTTGACAATAAATTAATAGCAAGCCAAGTTTTATTTTTGTATTTTATCGACAATTTGTACCATGTTCCTGTAAAATGGCAACACAAAGAGAATAACGTCAAAATTGAGTCTGAGTAGGTAACTGAATGACCTTGATGTGGTCCGATGCAGTGCGGCGTCTGCGGCCGTTGACGCCGCACGCGACCTGACTCGCCAACAGCAACACTGCGCCGCGCCGTCCTGCAGCCGCAACATATCTATCTCACTTGCTATGCATTAATACTATCCACTGCCGTTGCAACAATTTTTATTGTTAGTGTTATTATTTTTACATATGCAAATATTTGCAATTATCAACTCAATAAGTCCAAAGACGAATATTTTCTTTTTATTACAGACGAGAGAAAAAGAATTGTTAAAAAAGATTACGCCTGCTAGCATCTGTAAGTCGATGGAAAGAATGTAAATGAGGTTAATCGAGAAAAATGTTTCGGGTATGGTCTTTCATCGGTAGCCCTCCTTTAACTCTATCAAGCGACTGAGACTGATACTCGCTCATCATGGTAGTAAGGGTTAAAAAATCTACAGCAAGTTACATGCGCCACTTTAAAATCGGAGCACAAACTCGACGCATCCATGAACCGTTGGTCACTCGTTATCAGTCGGGCGCAGTCGTGGACACAAATAGAACGTCGACACGTATACTGATACATACAAACTCGCACATACATCTTAATCACCGATCGGAAAATAACGAACACAGCCGGCGATAGCATCTCGACCTCGAGTCGAGCAGTGGCCTGTGCACGCTGTTTTGGGGCCTACGGGCCGAGGTTTTGGAGCGGGTTCGGCGTGCGGTGGTCGGCGGTGATAAGCCGTGGCCCCTGAACCCAGCCCGGTTATCGGGTGGTGAGGTCGGCCGGAGCCGTCCTCTATCACAAACAACGCGATACGATTTTATGGCGCCGATAGCGCGATCTTTAATTAAACCTCTGACAATAATAAAACTTTGTTGTGCAACGCGTTGCTTCCCGACGGACACGTTGCTTTGTAACTTTGTATCCCACCTCGAAAGCCGCGACGTTAGTGGCTCGCGGGCAGAGTTTGGTCGTCGCAAGTTCATGTACAATTACGACTTTGGATGCATCGGTTGACGACCGAGAGCTTTGATAAAACATCTCATACTACAGATTAAGCGATAGGGACCGAGAAAAGATTTGGACTCTGTTTCAGTAGTCCTTTAATAGTCCTTTACTGGTCCTGAGGAGGTAAACCGATCTCTTCACTTGATAAAATTAAATAACCAATTTCAAATTACTTGAAATGTTTTCCTTTTTTTTTAAATTCTTTGCAGTATGTATAAATAAGAGATATGGAGTAGATCGCATCAGAACCGCAAAAATACATATACGTGTCAGGTGCACGTATACTCGTATATACGTGCGATTGAATGAATATCGATTAATTACGACCGACGTGCCATGTTTGCTGGACAAATACATGAGTACAAGAGCAGCGCGAGGGCGCACTTGCTCAAACACTAGCGCCGCTCCCCGGCCCCGACCGCTAGGAGAGTTTGTGTAGCGTCACGCTCACCCACCTGCCGTCTGCCCACCCTACATTGAGTAAGAAAGTCGCCAATTAAATTACGTTTTGAGCATATAATTAAACATATAATATTCCAAGTAATTATATTCCCGAGAAGAGTTGGCGGCAGGTAGGCGGCCGGACAGAAAACCTTAGCCAATATCAGTAAAAGTATGGACTAGAGTCCAAGAAATCCGAAAGAGTAGTATATACTGCACCGACCCTAGCAAGTGGGAAAAGGGCAGGGAGATGATGGCTCGACGATCCCATGTGATCTGGAATCTAGTGATTGGAAAATCGAATTTAAATAGTAATGGTTTTTGTCTGAAACCCAGAGAGAAAATGTAAATTTATAACACGACTTTATTTATAAGAAAATAAAATGAAAAAGCAAGCGTCTATTACATAGGGAGAGGCGAAAATCATGTTATAAAGTTTACTCGAACCGGAAACCAAAGGTATATCAACATTTTCCTGCTTTTTTTAACTTCAACGTGCAGAGCAACGATATGTAATTGTTATTTATATTTAATTGCAATTTATTCATATCCCTGTGTTTTGTCGTTCGATAAAATTAAAGGCAAGAGTAACGAACAATCACAGACAATGTTGTTTTTAAAGGAGATGTAGTTAAGGAACAAATATGAAGAAATATTACAATTTTATACCGATGCTCATATGTTTCGATCCTTGCTTATAAATAGTTTTATTTAAAATTACTTAATACTACTACGTGCATACGAGTACATAGCAACGTGTCATAATAAAGAAAGGCGATACAAGAAGTACCAGGAGCCGACGAGCGAGCACGCGTGCAAACAGACAAGCAAGCGAGGTGCGCCACATAGCGCCAAATAGAAAGTCCTCTTAGAGATTGTTATTAGGCAGAGGCCTATCCTTTTGCTTATAGCCGTGAGTGCTTATGGCATCGAGCGACCATAAAACTATATACGAACAGCGTGGGCCCGCGAAGTGGCCAGTAAATCAACTGGGCTCGCCTCGCTCAGCGCCGCGGCCGCACATCTGCCGGCGCCACATGGCGCTGCGCCTCCACCACAATGTCTGTATGGGGGGGATTACCTAATTACTTTTTAATACATGTTTTGTAATGTTTATTAGATTAGTTGTGTGGTTGTTCATTAAGCTTCTGATGTTAAGTTCCTTGACATTTAAAGCCACTTAAGAAAACCTCACAAATCGACTTCAAATTTGTATATTTTTATTTCTTATCCCTAAAGAACGAAGTCCTTAGGGATAAGAAATAAAAAAAGTTTCACTTACAATATCGGTTGCCATGGTAAAGTTGACAAAACCAATTTTTTGACACATGTGGTATATTATCGAAATTAACATACACGGAATCTAATTACAAAAAAAAATCAGCGAGTACAATAAGAAACAGACGCGTGCGAAGCCGCAGGCATCACCTTGTTTTATTTGTAATTAACTTTTAGCCACGATACGTCTCATTATAAATCTATTTAACCGAGACGGGGCTTATCTTAAGTGTACCAATATGTAAATTTTCGGTATATCTTCGAAACCCAAAGTACCATTCAACACACTATCCTCTCTTTACAGCAAAAAAAAAGAAATCGGTTCATAAATGACGTAATTCGGAGGTGTGTAACACACATATAAAAATACAAGCGAATTGAGAACCTCCTCCTTTATTTACGTCGGTGAAAGACTGCTCTAAACTTTAAATAATGTTCATCAGTTTCAAAATTTATTTTGCTTCTACATTTAAAAAGACAAAAGGCGATGCATTGCCGTGTACAACCAACGAGGAGATCTTGGCAGACGCAGAATAACCTAAGGGAAAGTGGTACTCTCTTTTGCTCGAGAAATGGGCAGCAGTCAAGCGGTGAGTCTGATGTTAAGCAAACAGTATAATATACCCATAATCCTCTACAACAATATTTGGGGAAGTATTAGTTTTTGTAGGAAAGAGTAGGGGGATTGATATAAAAGATTCTCAATGAGGTCAGAGTGGTAGAGTTCAGATGACTCTTATGAACGTAAACATCGTCTTTTAAAATAGTCGCCGCCTAAACTAAGCACTGAAGTCCATGAACTGCGATAAAAACAGCCTTATAATACGAAGCTACGAAAAACCTGATAAAACTGAGATAACGATAATATAATCCATTCGTCGCTCAATAATAAAACGTGTTAAATCGTACGCCGTACTGCAAAGTCACGGTCAAAATAAAAAGAATATTTATTTAAATTACTGGTAAACATTCCCGAGCTTGGGAGCGCGGTTGGCGGGCTCGGAGCTCGCCGCTCGCCGCTCGCCGCTCGCCGAATTTAAATTCGGTCATTGAATTACAAATGGGTCACGCACTCGCATAGAGTTCAATGCTAGTTCACTGTGCGTAACTATGCCCAAGAAGTTTGAAATAACGCTGAAGTGGTTAAAGCTTACCTCAGCTGCTGTCCGGGGAATTACCGCGACCTCAAAGAATAGGGGTGAAAAGTAGAAACGAGGCAGAGCTTCAATGTTCCCTTATCATCTCCCCTCATGTCTTTCATAATCATATCTACTATGTCTTTTACCTGTAACTCTTCTGTTAAAATAGTCGAGATTTGGAGTGATTATTTAACACCATCTTACAGCATCCAGGTTAGTTTGCATCCTTCCAACATGTAATATACATAATTATAAAACAGGTGTGGCGAAATGCCGTCTAATTTTATTTATACCAATCTAAAGATTATATTGTTCTTTGTATAAAATTATTTCCACTAGTAAGCCGTTGTGAGTTTCCTGATTTCTTATTCCTTCTTAAAATACTCAAAACATGAGATTGACTGTCCTGATTTATTAACTGAAATCTCTTTTAATGTACGTAGTAAGTCCTGTCGTTACAAGTCTCTTATAAATGTACCGCATACCTTAACAAATTAAAGGCAGAATATAGTGGGGCGTGTGAGCTACAACTTCAATAAGCTTTGTGAGAGCACAACTTGGATCCATTCGTAACTACCTCCTCGTATTTAGGCCAGGACTTTTTGAAATAACTATGTAATTTGTAGTCTGTATAATAAGTATAGCCTAGTTTCATTGCTGTTTGATTAATCAGTTCAATTAGTCTAGCTATATCTAAAGGCAAAAGGATCGTCAAAAAAAAAAAACAAAGTTTTTGCTAACAAGACAACGTGTCTTGCAGCTTTTCTAGAGTTGCAATGCTAGTGAAGGGCGCTGATCGCGTAAATAATATCTGGCGAGCAATCCTAAAGAAATGTCCTGTACTCAGTAATCGTAATAGGAATGATTAAAATTATTAACTTAAACTCCTGTTAAAATTAATTTTATGATCATACCGCGAATTCAAAGGTTAATAATCACCTGTGGTAGAGCTCGCGAGCGCTGTTTATCCTAAGGCCACATAGGGGTGATAATGTTTGACAAAATTTTAAGTTAATTAATGAATAAAGTTCGATGTCGAAAGTAATTGTTGCCAGCGAGCATCGAGCAGATAAAGATAACGTAGCGATGACATTGAGCGCGTCGGATTGCATTTTAAATAAGTATTGTTGGACACTATTGATAAAAAGGCCACGACGAATACAACTGAAGCGACAAACAAAAACAAAGGAGTTAATTGGATCCATCTGAACCTATTATCTTCTATTGGAGTTTTTGTTGAAAAATTTATCATTACTACGTTAAAGTACTTTATGAAGTTTAACGTTACTACTGGATCAATTAATGAGCGAACACCCCAAACACCAGCGCTGCTAACAAATGAGCTACTTTCTAAAAATCTGTTTTAACTGTATGTCGTAATAAGTTAAATATCAGTCATATGTTTTCAAGATAAAATAAACAGGACGGTTTTCGATTTTTAAACATTAAATATGAGAAGCTATAAGTCAAGCTAATTTTCTACGTATAATTGATCCAAACATTGCGAGCTTTATGACACGCGCTTTAGGGAAATATTTTATTATTGGATATGTACTAGGAAACATTTGGTCATCAATGTTGCTTTATAAAAAGTATTTAATATTAATTGTAGAACTGTCTGTTCATATGTACGTCTGTCTGTTACGCTTTCGACCAACAACTCAACCGATTTTGATGAAATTTAATGCAGAGATAGCTTAGATCTTGGAAAGGACATACACTATGTTTTATCGCGAAAAAAAAAACTATGAAACTTTATCATTAAGCACTTAATAAGAAATAAAGAAACATATTCAAACAAAACAAGCTGATCTAGCGTTTTTGAAATTTCAACCTGTGTGGGGATATTGAAATTCATCATTTTCGAAGATAAAACCACGAAACCTTGTATTTAAGCACATGAAAATGAATAAACAAACGTTTGTTTTAGCGTATTTAAATTTCAACATGTGAAAGTTTCCTATGGATGTCCAAACAAAGTCACGCTTTCACGCCTGACTCCAGAACCGACCTCAGATACAGACATAGACACAGATAAAGAAATAGACTCCATCTCCATCTCAGCCTATTTTCGTCCACTGCTGGCCATAGGCCTACCCATTGATCGTATCACTGGGGAGAAATGTGCCATAATCGCCACGCTTGGCAGGCGAATTGGCTCCACCGTATTAAGAAAAGGACGCTGCTGCCCGTCCTTCGGTGGTCTTTACATCCAGACACAAATGTTTTACTATACGTATGTGTATCGGAAACATATTCATATTATTAAAACTACTGCGTTAAACGTCGCACAAGCGCGGGACTCGCCAAGGGTTATGAACAATGAACGATGCGCTGGACAAACTCTCAAATTCTTCAAGTAAAACATGGAAAGCAAGGGAGCAAAGGATGGAAAAAAGAAAACAAAGTTTAACCTACATGAGTATCTTAAAAATATCAAAAATCCTGCCCACAGTAACATTTCTAAGAGGACGAATTCGCGGGCAAAAGAAATTACTTTTTATAAAGCAAGGAAAAAGGTTATTTTCCAATTACGTGATGAAATTTATTAATCAGATTTTCATTATAAATGTTTGTTGCTTGTGCAAAAATATGAAGCTGTTTTACTGTCACTTCGCCTGCTCTGTGGCATGCGCGCCCTCGGCCGGTCGCAGCGGCCACGTGTACTTACGACTATTCGTTTTTTTTATTTCACACACCTAGTAACTTGTACTCACAAAGGTTACGCTTCCGCATCTTCCTGTTGACCTCGATAACTTGCATAAGTAAATTTGAAAGGTTGAATCCTTCATTCATCATTATTATTATCATAGAACCTCCACCCCTAAAACGAAAAATTTATTCGAGGGACACGAAGCCAAAGTGACGTTACTGATCTCAACACATATTTATCATGCAAACGCATTCAGTATTAGGTCCCCATTAGTCTAAATAGAGATTATTTTCATTGTAATAAATTCCTAAGAACACTATAAAAATCCAGACTACTAGGTTTTATATTAAATTGTTATAAAAAGAAAAATAAATACTCTCTTTTTCCCAAGAAGTGATCACAATATTGCCAACTATCAAAACAAGCTACCCATCGACTATATGGACTGTCATACAAGCTCGGTAACTACGAAAAAAATACCATGGATGCTTCTCTGCAATAAAAGTTACAATGGAGAAATGTAGAATGTTGTAATCTTATTACAAAAAAAATAGTATGAATCATGAATAATTTCAAATATTTATAGATTGACAGCTAGAGTCACAAGTCTGAGCACTTGTAGCTGTGTGTAGACACACGCAAACACTTGTGCGTCAGGCGACGCGACACCGCGCACATCTGCTGACGTGGCCTGGCTGTGTCCGTACCAAGTCATCATATTTCATATACCTTTTGAAACTGATCTACACTACAAAGGCAAAATCGTACTATTAAATAGATACTTTGACGACGTAAAATGCCTCAACAGAGCCGCGACTCCGACCTTCGCTTAGAGTCGACATGTCGCGTACACCCCTCCACACAACTTCGAAACCGCACAGCAGGAATAGCATCGTGAATACACGATAAGTTTTTGGCGTATCGTACAACAAACCTGACTTGTAATAAATGCCCAAGTTTGACAGAAAAAACGTATTAGCAATGTAAATTAAGTAATCTTACGAAATAAAACCTTATACTTAATGTTTTCTTTGGGTATAATTTGGAGGACGCGCGCAGCGTTGCGTCGCCGTACAGTATTTATTCTCTCACGGAATCGTGTTCTAGTTTTCTTTAATTTTGGCCGCATTATGCAATAATATGGCTTATAAGTGATTCCCTCAATGATGATGAATGACCAATGGGGACGGCCTATATCCAGCAGTGGACGATCATAGGCTGAGGTGGAGGTGGTGGTGGCTTATAAACTCGAAATCGTTGAGAAGTTATAGTCGAAGAAGAAAAATAGTAAATTAATAAAGAAGCTACATTAAATTTAAAATTGAGTGAGTGTCATGTGATGGCCGCTCCCGCCCGCAAGGGCAAGGCGCGGGCGCGGGGCAAGGCGCGGGCGGGGCAGGGAGCTGCACCTGTTGCTGTGCGCACGATATCTAACCTTTAATTCATTCACTAGTTCCACTCAATCGCGATATGAACCGGTCCGCGCGCGGCGCCGGCGCACACACCCCGAAGCTTGTTCACGCGGCCGCTGGCATCTACTTACATTTCACATTAGAGAAGTAATCTTGAACGATGGTAGGTATCCCCCTGGAAGTCATCGTAGTTAGAACTGCAGGGACGCCTCTTCCTCTCACCAATCTGTATGTAGTACTAACGGTACTGGGTTCGTTCTTATTACATATCATTTCTATATCAAAGGTATATCGTCTATACCGCAGGGTATTGCTTATTTGATAAACGGGCATTGTAAACCACTTCATTGTATCTCTGCGTAGGCATTATGCCTACAAATAGCTTTGTAACGCGCTTATTCGAGATAAACGTGCGAAGCCTAGACTGAAGGATTGGAGTTGGACGTTAGTATGTTAATGTGGAGATGAAATCGTCGTCGCGTCGTCTTAGTGGTCAGTAGTCAGTAGAGCAGCCGCCCGACAACCCCACCGCCCGACTGCCTGACTGCCCGATTGCTCCGACCTGCTTCTGAAATTAAAACTTTCAAATTTAAATCTGTACTTATAAGCCTTTCTTTTCGTGTTTTGCTATTTAAATAATTTATGAATATTTTAACATCGATTTATAGTAGAGGAAGCGATGACTTCAACGAAAATTTAACATTACATTTTATTGCGTTATAATTTTCATTTTAATTTTTTATCATAAACAGAGCCATGTAAGTTTTCAAGTTTACAAAGATTAAAATTATTTATTATATAGAGATCGTACTGTGTTTATTTCATATTTGTGTGATATGTATTGGATGTAAGTAGGTTAAATATATTATAATGAGTGTTCTGTCGCCAACAAACTGCACTACAGTTTGGCGACATATAACATTATTGTAAGCTTGTAAAATTTTATTTAAAATAAATAAACAACAACTTTATCCATTTGCAAGCTTTTAAGGAAGGAAGCCACAGTCGGACAGGATATGGGTCACCTAACATCAGGGGAATAGTTCAGCGTTTGCCCCCTCCAGGAATATTACCGCACCCCTCGAGTCTATTACGTGTCTCTGTCATTGGCCTTAAATAATACCCAAATTAGAACTTGCATGTAAAAGCTTTTTAATAAATAACTCGAAATGAGGTTAGAGTGGGCGATGTGGCTGCGGCGGGGTGGCTCGTGGCCGGGGCGGCTAGTCAGGGGGGGGGGGGGGACAG
>DWLR01002002.1:0-16543 GCA_018246295.1 Papilio alexanor hazarajatica
GGAAAGTAAAAAACTTGAACGATGGGTACCTCATGAATTGAGTGAATCGAACTTGCAAACACGCGTCGACTGCTGTGCTGTGCTTACTTTGCTCAACCGACACAATAATGAAGGGATTTTAAATCGAATTATTGTGATGAAAAGTGGATACTGTATGATAATCGGAAGCGCTCGTCGCAATGGCTGAACCCTGGGGACCCAGCCAAATGCTGCCCTAAACGAAAATTGACTCAGAAAAAGTTACTTGTGAGTGTTTGTTGGACTAGCGCCGGTGTCGTTCACTACAGCTTTCTAAAATCTGGCTAAACGATTATGGCAGATATCTATTGTCAGCAACTGCAAACCATGAAGGAAGAAATAGCTGCTAAACAACCGATATTGGTCAATCGCTCTAGGCCACTGCTGCTTCACGACAACGTAAGAGCACACACTGCACAACAAACAACCACTAAGTTAGATGAGCTACAATTGGAATGTCTGCGAAATCCACCGTACTCCCCGGACCTTGCTCCAACAGATTACCATTTTTTCCGGAATTTGGACAACTTCTTACAAGGAAAAAAATTCAACTCCGATGTGGCAGTCCAAACCGCCTTCAAAGAGTTTATTGATTCTCGCCCCCATGGTTTTTTAGTAAAGAGATCAATGAACTACCTATGAGATGACAAAAGTGCGTAGATAACAACGGTGCATACTTTGATTAATTAGATATATTTTACAAATAAGCAATTGACTTTATATTCCTCCCGTACAAAGCGCCAGTTTCATATGCAAGGACCTAATAATAAATAGCTCATAAGGTATTAACTACAGTAAAGGTTTTTTTTTATATTACTTTAGATATATCAATGTTGGATTATTTAAAGGTTTTGTTATGATTGTTTGAGATTTCGCTAGTTGTTTTAGATTTATCGGCGCAGATATATTAGTTTTAGATAGTCTAGTCTTAACATGTTTAATCCCCTCAAGGTCTCGTATTTTATATGAGACTTTATTTACAAGATATGTAAAACTAATTTTATTGTTGACAATATTTGTATAATAATTTTAAGTCTGAAAGTGTTCTACGGTTATTTAATATAATGTGATAGAGACCTAGTCTGTCTTTATATGTAAGCAGTTTGTTTAGTAATCCATCTTTAAAAGAAAAGTATTTTATATTTTTTTCTGCATACTTTTTACCCTGTTTATATGGATTTTGTATAGTATGTTCGACACCAAAGAACATTATTCCATGTTACTTTGAATTAATGCATTAAAAATAATTATTTAGGTTTGTGTATTTTTAAAATCATTAGTTACTCGCTTGATTAGGCCGATGAATTTTAAACATTTCTTAATTTTCTGATTTATATATGCACTGAAGCTTAAGTTACTGTCAGCCAAAATACCTTTTTTTATGTGAGGATTATCCTCACATAAAAAACCGCCTACGCATACCCGCCCTCGCGGGGGCAAGAGCGGGTTATGTCGGACTCGCACCGACTGAAAACCTCAGTGTTCCTCCAACGCATGTTGGCGGGGCTACGGGGATGCTTTGCAGCACTATTTCCGCGGCTCCGCCTGCGCCAGCCGCCGAGGCAGCTCCTCCTCTATTGAGGAGGGCGAGCCTCCTCACTACTCCTTCAGAAGGGCGCGCCGGAACACAGGTGCGCCCCCTTCTTGACCTTTAGTTATATGGGTGATTAGCTCCCCCGAACCCGTCACCTTAAGGCCACGGGAGCCAGAACAGCCAATGGCCTTCCCAGCCCCCAGCGGCGGATCTGGTGTCAGATCCCGCCGCCGACCGCAAGTTGGCCGCAAGGGAAAGGGCGAACCACTTCCCCCCACAGCCCCTCCTCGGCGGCGGAGACGAAGGGCGAGACGCCCCTCAAGTCCTCGCATGCCAGCAGTACGCATCAAGGGTGGATTCAACCTTACTGGAGTCCACCCCCAGCAGCCAGCTACGGCCAGCCAGCCCTTACACTGGTCCGTTTCCGTAATAAGTTTCCGTCATAATCAATTCTAATTTCGTTAAAAAAATTTAGGTTATCTGCTTATAGAAGCACATCACATTTCCAAATGGTTGGGTAATATCCTTCCTTTATAAATATATGGTATATTTGTGTATATGCGTGATAATATCGACTCTAAAGTCAATCAGAGCCTCTTATCATGTTTTTCATAAACAGTTTGACACAACGTTTTGTTTGTTTATAGAGGAAACCATTCTAGTGGCGGTGATTTACGCGCTACGGACATTCAGCGCGGACGAGACCACGGCCTTGGCACGTACGTACAACTCCGGGCTCACTGCGACTTGCCCGTGCCCGAAACGTTCAAAGACTTGAAAAAATATGTATCAAGAGAGGTGAGGCGTAATTCCTTAATAAGTAACCCAAACAGATTGAGGTTTAACCAGATTGTGAAAGTGTTGCGTATTTAACTGTATTAAAATAAAATTCTTCATATTTGTACAATCTAAGAAATTGAATTCATTGTCCTTATAAAAGGCAATGTAATCTTTACTCTGTTTTAATAATCAATTTTGTTTATTTATTAAAAGAACTAAATTTTTACCAAAATTTAATGTGAACAAGAAAAAGATACTTATTTTGTAATACATTTTTGTTTCGAGATCAGAACGTAAGGAAATTGGAAGACTTATACGCATCAGTTGAGGATATAGACCTAGTAGTTGGGGGGTCTTTAGAAAAACACGCCCCCGGGGCTCTAGTCGGTCCGACCTTCCTCTGCATCCTACTGCAACAGTTTCTGCACATCCGGATCGGTGATCGTTTTTTCTTTGAAAACGGCATGGATAAGGACATCGCATTCACTCTACGTAAGTGGCTTACCCGTTATCCTAGGTGAGCGACAAACACGACGCGACGCGATACTATGCGACATAATGCGACCGCTACATAATGCGACCGATACATAATGCGACCGATACATAATGCGTGACAGATAGCGACGGCAACGGGGGCCACAAATACGTCGAAGACTTGCTTGATATTTATACATCGCGTCGTGTAGCAATGTCATGTTTGTCGTACACCTAAGACAACGTAAAAGCATTAATTGTTGTATCAAATCATTTGTATTATAGAAATTAATAGTACATGTTTGTGTAGTTTTTATGATATAAGAAGCCAACGGGGATTGGCGAAGCCTTAAAATTAAGAAGTAAAACAAGAATATTCAAAAATAATTTTAATAAAAAAATGATATGAAAGGACTCATACAAATACACAAAAGAAAATTTTATTTGTTATTTGCTTATTTTGATTATTGGTGACGTAAGTAAATGAAATAAGAATGTCTGTTTTAGGTATTTAATCATAATTATATTTATATAACCGATAACCAAGTTCTGCCGAAGTTATACCGAAAATGTTGTACTAATTTAATATTTTTAATATAAACACATAGGTTAAAACAGCAGGGGGTAGGGCTGGTATAAAAGAACCTGACAAGCGTACCGGCTTGATTAAGTTGTCAGTAAGGATCTAGTTGGATATCAATTGCACTTAGCAGCAATTAAATAAAAAATGTCTATCATGATCAAGGAAAATAGCTAAGTTAAGCATAAAAGTTAAGTAGCAATTGGCCGAATACATTATTCGTACAAAGGACGGTCGATGGAGCCAAATGATTCTAAAATGGCAATCACGAACGAGTCGACGCGACGCAGCGTTGGCTAACCTCCCACAAGAAGGATCTACGATCTCTTCAAGGTTCCGGGAGTCAACTAGTCAAGGGTGTCAAGGGCAGGCAATCCTGATACTGCTTCTGGGGGAATACCAGTATTTTTTTGTAATAAAACATTAGTAGATAATAAAATAATGTATAGTTAATATTTAAAAAAAAAAAGTATTTCTTACACTTTAACTGTATGTATGGAGTATGAAATAAAAATCTATAATGACTTGTATATATATGTAAAGTAATTCTTATCTGTAATGTTTCGATAAATAAGCGGTAGATTTTGTGAATAAATAATGTTTATAACCATTCCAGATGGTTCATGGCAGTAGTCGAATTCGATACGAACCCGCGACCTCGTGGTCAGTAGTCCGTACCCTTAACCACTGGGCTATTGGCGCTTGAGGCTATTGGATGTCATTGCCCGATGACGATACTCAAAACATAATTTAAAATTTTAAGCAGAATTGCATTTATAATTTCATGTGTTGTTTCAACAGCCCAATTGAATAGCATACGTCAAGGGGCCTCTATGGCACGACTTCTTTGCGATAATGGACAGAAAATTACATGGATGCAACGAAATGCCTTTGAATTGGTATCAGCGCAGTAAGTAATAAATTCTAGTACCTAATGTCGATCTTATTAACCATTGTCGTATAATTATTGTTAGCAAATAATTAAAAAAATGATATCAAAATATAATTGATAATCACACAACGTCTTACATTTCTCGGATATCGTGTGAAATTTACTAAATAATAAAAGTTAGAAATAAACAAATATTGCTTTGGTTCTTTCTAGTCACTTTTTAATATGAAAAAAGAAAAAAATTTTTTTTTTCATAATATGAATATTAGTATTGAATTACGCTAAATAAAGCATTAAGAAAAACTTTTTGAAGAAAAAATAATATATTCCTAACATTATTGTCAATAATATTTTATTTGCCTTAGTAATCCATTAGTGCGGTGCGATGAGCTGCCGGCGGTTGATTTGACTTTGTGGAACGAATCTAAACCAGAATCGAAGGAAGAAATTCAAGAAGCACAAGAAACTTTTTGAAAAACATATCAATAAATGTATAAAGTCATATAAAACATATTAATATTAATAATCAATATACATAGTTTCTAATCAATATACACAACACAGTCTATAAAACCGGCGCTAAAACTGATTACAGTTTTTATGATTTTGATTGTTTTCATCTTTTTAAGTTACAAAAGTAGTGTTCAGTTATAAAACAGGCCTTTTATATTAAAGGCCTGTTAATAAGAGTACATAGTACAACCAATGGTAGGAACTAAAATTTGGAGCTTAATTTATTTTGGAGCTCGAACTGAAGAAATTTAATGTGAATTGTAACTACCGTAACGAATTTGTACAAAGATCAGTCCGGAATAAACTGTGCTATCGATACGTTGTTGTCTCATTTTCTCGCCCAGGACTCAAACATTACATGAACGCATCGAATTATTTACTTAAGTAATATCATTATGAAAATTTATTTCATTTATTTTACAAAGAGAGAAAAGGCGTTGAAGTCAACTTTATTTTTGTTATATAGGTTAACATTTGGGTTAGCGAAAGGTTCCATAAACCCTCGTTCGTGAAGGTTTTTGTTTTCATTATAATAAGAAGTGAGAGGTAAATTTTATTCGTCCTTTGGTACGGAAAATAAGGTCATAATTTAGAGCTTCTCTAGTACAACTGTGATTTGTTTGCACTTTTTCTTTTTCAACACATATACATATATATGAAAATAAGGTCCTACATATCACGATTATCGAAGCGATGTACACATATGCATATGTAATTTAATGCTCAAAGTTTATTACCTGTTTATTTGGATAAATAAATTAATACTGATTTCGTGAAATTAGCATCATAGCACAGAACATCGGTTGTAATTTTTCATAGAAGAAAATTGTTGTTGTGAAACAATAGAAGAAAAGAAACATGTCAAACAATAAAAAGACAATGATAATTAACATTTTGAAAAACTCGGACTTCCCACACATTCCTACATTATGGCTGTCTAGTACTTGTATACACCACGAGAGATTACATGGCGCATGCAGACAAGATCGCTTATCATCGTTATTTCTACGATTAAAATGCAAATCAATAAGGAATGCGTGGTATTTGTCCTTAAACGGGGAACCTTAGAGAAGAGGCGCATGCGAGTTAAATAGAATTTTCCTTACGAAATCGCCAGGAGTGTATATCATTCGAAATGGCTACAAACGCCATTTGCTGTACAACTGGGACTGAGATTATTCCTCTGGCGGTTCTATTAAATAAAACTAAAAATAAAAATTTGACGGAGCAAATGATGCTACATCGATGTATGAAATTATTGTTAGAAAAAATATTTTTTTAATATTTCGAAGGTGTTTTAGATGATATCGGTAACAAATTTAATTCGGGAAATAAAGCGTATTTTTAGGTCTCGTTAATGTTTTTTTCGCAATGTTTTCTATATTTTTAAATCTAATTTTGTTATGCCGTAGGTGCATAGCCCGATGTCATAAGCGCATCGTGTAACTATCGAATTTAAACATTTTTATATCACTACATTATGAACGAAATAAAAACCTAATACGTGATTTCTATGATGCTACAGTAGTTTACATATGTCCAGACGCACGTTGCAATATATTATCACAACACATCAATTAGCTTACGTTGTTAATTAGGATTGTCTTTCTAATATTCTGTATTGCTCACAATTTCTATATTCCCTATATCTTATTTGTATTTTCTTGTACTTAAAAAGACAGTTTTATTTTTATAGTATCAAAGCATTACAATAATCTTTCTCATAAGACTTTTATCTAACGTCACTGCGGTTTTCAATGTCAACGCAACACAAACATACGAAAACAGCGACTTCCGTTTCCTCAAATATATAAAATATGGAACAAGAACTTCAACATGAATAAGTGACATTTCCTGTGGAATTTGAGATATTTACTTAAATTTTTGCTTGCTTTAAATTAAATATAACAACACATATTGTAAGAATCGTATTCAATCACATGTTCATAAGTATCACTGTCCGCACGCTGAACCATAATGCTATATGATTACTAATTTATATTATTAGTATTCATAGTTTAAAAAAATGACGATCTAATTAAATAGTTAGACAAAAAACGCTCACCTTTACAAAGATCTAAAAAACTCTGCCAAAGTTTGTATAATTATGAGCTTCATTTACATGTTCATTTCTCCCGTGCTGTAAATACCATTATCAAAGTGCCATGTACTTTATATGCCAAATAGTGAGCAAACTTATCGCATCTACAGTCTATCGAATATACTGAAAGTAAAATCTCTCTCCAGAAATTTCCACTCCTTCTTTATTTTACCTTCTACATCTGAAGACCTAACTTTTTAAAACAAAAGTTAAAGTATCACTTTAATTATCACATGACATTAATTTGAAAAATTAATAAAACAAAGGTATTGCGCAATTTAGGTGTGAAAGTGGATTTACGCTTTCCGATCACGTCTTATCTATTTCAACGTGTCGCCGTTTAACAGGCGTGTTGTTTTTTGATATGGTCTACTGTCTTATTAATTAAATTACACATACAAAAACATACTCTAAAGAACATGTTTTGTAAAGAAGCATGCAAAGATAACAGTCTTAAATGAAATATTGTAGCTTTATGTATCTTCCATAATTGTCGATACTTCGAGCCACAATCGCTTCCAATTGCTACCTAACTTGCAAATAATTATGAAGTTGTTATTATGTCAGCATTCCTTAGTCTAGTTTCAAGAGTATAGTAGCTTGGGTACCCGGTAGTTAATTAAATCTTTCGATAAATTTTTATTTCTTTAATTTAAATTCAAATAGGTACAAACTTTCTGCCTGCGCATATAATTTTATTTAATAACCGGTTACCTTACACTTTGACAAACTAAATGCACAAAAACCTTTTTCAAACTTTTGTAACAAATTAAAAGTTTTACCAAGTTCTTTTCATAAAGCGTTTCGTATTTCAGAAACATTCAAATAAGGGTGACCAAAATGAAAAGTTAGACAAAATGAGGCACATTTTTATAACACAGAGATAGACAAAACATTTGAACACACATTTTAATAAGTGATATTTAATTTTTTTTAACAAGTAGCTCACTTTTCTCAATTTTTTTCTTTTCTAAGAAAATTAAATTTATTTCAGGAGCACAGTTTATCGAAAAGTTGTTGTTATCTACATGAACATTTTCGTTTAAAGTTTCAGCAAAAATTTTGCAGTCACCGTTTTCTAAGTAAGATAAGAAAACATTAGAAAAAAATGGCCGAAAGGATATGGTGGAAAGGAATATAGTTATAAAATAGTTGGTGGTGAAGCCCAGTTTACGTATTAGAATTGATTATGTCGGCAGGTTGGGATTTCCAAATTAGGTGTAATTCACTTATTATGACATTGTCCATATAAAAAGTTTAAGTGAACAATGTGACAATCATCTACATTTATTTTATATTACACTTCTTTTCTTCACAAAAACTCGGGATTAAATACAAAAGGTCGCGAACACACGCGCTGCCATTTTACAGCGCAGCCGACAAACAGCACGCAATAATCCAAAAACGCGAACTAATACGTCAAAATCACATCTAGGTAGATTGAAATGGACAACAGACTACGTACACTACACGTTGCTACACGTTACTCATCAGATGAAAGACAAAAGTGTAAATACGCTTTCACGCGGGTACTGTGATACTTTCTCTAAATAATCGGCCCATGTATGTAACAGTTTCTCCTGTTGTGTCCACCACTGCTATAGTCGCTGTAAGTCATATAAATAAAATTTGTAACGAACCAACACTTGATTAAGTGTTGAGTGTGCACTTGGGTGTATAAGTAGTAATTCATTTAAAAATTATATAGTTCGGGACAGAAAGTGGAACGACGACTTGAATGACTCGTAAATCTATTTACGTACGTCTACGCAAATGTATTTACGTGAATCAGCTAGTCATATCACGAGTGTATTATTATCGTAAAATATTTTGCAGTAAATGTACCTGTGAAATAACTGTCATGTGATTCCACTTTCGTGTCCCGTGGTATAACTCAGTTTTTTTGCCTGTTCTTTTATGCGAAGCTGTTATTTTATGCGAAATGAAATATAAAATATATGTCAATGGAAGATATTTTGTTTGAAGTAATCTACGGTACCAAGAATTATATTTGTTTTAGTCTAATTAGGAAAATTCCCTGTGATATAACGAATGTAATTAGGATTTACTTAATGAAAATCCTACGCAAAAACAACAAACAACGAGCATCCTATTAAATGTATTTGTCTTTGTTTTTTTTAAATCTTTGTTTAATTAAAACATTCGTAGTGATTTAAAATTGTCTATTTCTATGAACGGTTTCCGTTCTATTTCACGGGCTCTATCCTTACTATATTTATATTGACGCTTATTATATTTTTGAATGTGTATTTTCAATAAACTTCATCGTCTTCCTTTATCCTTGTAACTAACTTTTGACAGTGGTAGAGTCCGCAGCAACATCTGTTGCATGAATGGCCCGCTCGACCGGTGAAATTCCATGGCCTCGCGGAAGACAGGTGTGCAGTACAAGTATTCTGCGATTCATCACGAGGTCGTGGGTTCGAATCCCGCCCGCCATTCAACTATTGTCGCTTCCCATATCCCGGCACAAACGATTAAGCTTATATAATGGTTGGAGTGGTAAAAAAGTATATCACGAAACAATAAACCTTTCTCAACTTATTTGAACATTATGTTTTATCCTACACTTTTTCCTTATTACGCAGCTTTTAATTCTGTCCGTTAGAGATAAATTTCATTTTATTTATTGTTACAAATGTGATTCTTTTGTTAGGTGTGACCTTGACATTGTCTCTAGGGAGTTTCCTTATTCAAACAATACATGGTGTACTAAAAGAGAGTGGGAGTTTAATAATTCCAGAAAATATTACGTTTTTGTTTTCCTTTATATCCATTAGAATTTTCTTTACAGTATATATCAGATTGATATTCTAATAGATATATTTTTATTTAGGAATCGTCCAAGATTCGTGTATTCTATTTATTTCATTCAAATTTCTTATTTTAGTAAGGTTGTATTTGTTTTTCTTATTGATTTGAGGCCACAGAGGAGCACAACAACTCCCCATATCATAATATGTTGAAAAGGCAATTACACATTGGTTGGTAAGTGCTTGTCTTTCACGCCGCAGGTCATGGGTTCGATTCTCACACTGAACAAACATTTGTGCTCATGAACATATCTGTTTGTCTTGTGGCAAGATGTAAAGACCACCGGAGGACAGTCAGCAGCGTCCTTTTCTTAGTGCGGTGGAACATATTGCGATCGCCGACCCGCCTGCCAAGCGTGGCGATTATAGCACATTTCCCACCAATGATGCGATCAATGGAGGCCTATGTCCAGCAGTAAACGATCATAGACTGCGATGATGATAAAGATGAATTTATAATTTACATTTAATTAACTATATAGTTATTAATCAAATTATTATTATTTACTTAATATATTACAATTTAAATCATTATCTAAATTAAGTCACTAACACATATAAATTAATTAGTGACTTAATTATAAGTATTTGTAAGTAATTGTAAGATAATTATTAGAATTGGTATATGTTATTTTTATGTACTAGCATTTATTTTCAAATAGCCGGTTCTCGTGACAACGTCTACGAAATAATGACTTTGTTTAGTAATAGCCTTGCTTTTTTCTAAAGGCTCAAGCTACGATGCTGTACGAAAGCTTTCCGTTAGTATACAAATAGAGGACGGGTTGACAAATAGTTTTTAGTGAGATCCTGATACAGTTTTTTTAATGAGGTCAAGGAAAAAAGCACGGGTGGTTTTCAAAAGACCCGGGGTCAAATTTGAAGTAGATTGCTTGAAGAACAACCTTGTGTTGTATTAGCTAATTCCCTCTAAATATTTTATTTGTCAATTATCAGTAAAAGTAAGATAAAGTTTTTTTTATCCTTATATAACTTCCACTATTTCCAGTGAATTGCGTACCATTTTACTTTTCCGCGATATTACTGAACACAGTGCAATGTTTGTCGTCGCGGGGAGGGGATTGCACGTATCATACATATATCGTAGGATAAATACTCGATCGTAACTTTCCAATACCACGTTTTTCTTCTCTATACACAGCATATCTGCGACCAAGCTGTATCGGCACCGGAACACAACATGTCCTAATTTATTTAAAGAAACCAAAGTACTATTCTATAACATTGTTTAATCAGATTTATCAGATGACACATTAGAGGTATCAACCAGAAATGACACGACTTGCTGTTTATAATCACCATCGCTTCTAAATTATTTAAAGCGGCACAGTTACAGACAATAGTCAATCGCTTACATGTATTTTCCAAATAGTCAAATAGTCCTCCATAGCCATGAGCGCTGCAAAAGTAGGTACTCGAAACGTCGGGGATAGAAGCATAAAAGAAATACGATAAAATCCGTAGAACTATAAATTGTTATTAAATATTTATTGAAATTAAATATTTTAATATTGTGATAAGTTTTACAACTGTATTGATTTAAGTAAATATTTAGATGTAAGAAGTTCATCTGTCACAATATTTTTGATGGATTCGAAAAGAAAAGAATTTCTTAAGGCATTAAGTTTGTACAGAAATATGCAGAGTGCTCGCAACTGACGAGCATGCATGCTTTGAAATTAAGCTAATTATTAAATAAAAAGGGTACTTCGCCAACAACTTTGACATCGGGACGTCACACACCGCAGTCCCCCCGTGGCTATGCTCGAAACGTTGGGAATTAAAATATTTTTAATAATAAAACAAGACAAATAGCGTAAAACTAGTTTAATCTCAATTATATTCGCGAAAATATAAGAAATCATTATGGGTATGTATGCGTAAATGAATGGAAGCGTGAGACGTTTACAGGTACACGCCGGTAGAAATTCCGTAACATCTGCCTAACTTCTGGACCTGGACTTGTAGTTGAGTGAGCGCTAGTTCATTATTTTATTTTGTTTATATCAAGGACTCGTACTCGTAGGTCAGTAGACATTTTCAATACCTTTAAAACCAAACAGTAAAGGCCAAAAGAAACACAATTCTAATAACATTCATTAATTCTTAACTTTGGCATTATTCTATGCATACATTTAATATTTGTGTAATAACAAATTACACAACGTACGCTAAGACACTTTATTCGTATAAATTTAATGGATAAAATTTTTTTTTATTATACTTAACGCGATATTATAATAAAACGATGACTACAAGAATAAACATTTAAATATAGATTCGTCTTAACATTTTATTATATTTACATAGAATATACAATATGACACCTTTGACGTTTGACATCAACATGTCTTAAATATGTTTAAATTAAATTATTTAAATTTTATAAATCTTTATTATTTGATAATGATATACTACATAAATTATTATAAAACAAAATGGGTGGTGCATTTGATCAGCAGCAGATCTGAAACTACGCAGAGATTGGAGTAACCATTGAACCCGAGTCTAATGTTGGACTGTTTACATCTTCTGTGCTGTTGAAACAAATCAATATGTAACATTAGCACTTGAACTTCGAGAGCAGGCTGCAGCAGAACCCCTTACTTCTGGCAGAATCAATCCAATCAATTCAATTCAAATTTAGTGCGTTCTGCTCTATTTTAAAATGTCATATTAAATATCTTAAATAAGTATATATAATATATTCCTAAGGAGGGTTGGCGTCAGGCAGGCGGCCGGCAATAAAACTATAGCTAAAACCAGTTGAAGTATGGACTACAATAGAGTCCAGGATATATGGAAGAATAGTACATACTGTGCCGACCCTACGCAAGTGGGAAAAAGTCAGGGAGATGATGACATAGAATATATTCACAATCATATATATTTTTTTTTTATGTTATGAAAATAATATGAATAAATAATACTCCCTCATACATTTCGCGATTTTTGTTGTCCGGAAATATAGTCTACATTTGTAAAAAAAAAATACTATGAAACTAAAAATTAAGATCACAAGTTTATAAATATTAACTTTTTTGGAAAAACTATAATTAAAAAAGAATAACTTTGTTACAATACTCCCTAAATTTAATTATTATTTATAAAATTATTATTAACGATTTAGCCTTATTGTACGCTTCTTTTTCACTTGTTCTCTTTCATGTGGTGTAATAATTTTTCTAAGATACCATGATGTTGTTCTGTGTCAAATTAATTCTTCTTAGGAATTTTCCATATTCATTTTGCAACGGTACCAATTATATTTATCATAAAAAAACTGATCTTTAATTGTTAAATTTTAAACCAAGAAGAACATGACACATGTCAATTTCCGGATGGATATATTAAAATAGATAATATGTTATTTGAGAAATTAATTAATACATTAAATGGGTATTAAAGTGCACATGGCGACTATTTTAGTTATATTTATATCCCAATGAAATTCTCATGTAAGTGACATTGTCTTTATGAGAGTAAATTTCTTTAAACCTAACCTAACCTAAACTTATTATTAAATATCAACATAAAAGGTTAGCAAACAGAAAAATCTTTTAATATTATACTGACTGTAACAATGAAAGTATCGGTTAGTACCAAGTATGAATTCCGGTTTCCATTTCAAACGTAAACACTAGTTCGTAAACAAACAAACGTCACCCACAATAGAATTCCATTACACTATTGGAACTATTTTGAGGTAAAGTAAATTGAAAACGATACCTTTTAGATTTCGAGCTAATAACAATGGCTTGTTTTTAATTTATTTCGATCACTTTTTAAATCGATCATTGATGTTTATACTGTCAATGACTTTATCCCTTAACGTTACTAGTATAGACACAGCTATGAGAATTTTCACCTAAATATTCGAAACCTTATATTCATAGCATTAAGTTTTGTTTCATTTACAATATATAAAAATACAACTAATTTAACATTATGTGTCTTATATAAGTCATTAAATTATTTTAGCATATTCTATTGTTTTTAAAGTAAAATACTAGTAGATATTCGACTATTAGTGATTTAAAAGAAATCATCACATAATATTTTTTTGTTTTGTTTAGAATTCGCCACCACTACACAAGTTAAACGCTAAATGCTAAATTTTTTTTTGATATTCACAAAATGTTATTATAACCTTTTTATAATTCTACAATTTATCTTCGAGTTCGTGGTAATTTGTCACCACGTTATTTCTTGCCGCCGTTCCGTTGGTGTGTATTCTTACCACATTTCCGTTTGTCGCATTTGGTGTAGCGTTTTAATCTTCTGTGAACAAACGACTGCATTAATATAAAACAAAGACAATAAAGACTATTAAATAAAATGTACACATAGACTTATAAATAAATCACTTCTTCTATAGTATACTAACTTTAGTTGACTTAATAGTCCATGTATAAAAGTATCTCTCGCTTTTTATCCCAATACGTTATGCGATAGTTGAGATGATTTTTGCTTTTCATCATGAAATGAAACAACTTACGAGGAGAGAGCTTGTTAATCTTGAAAATACATATTATATAAAACGTTCTAAAATAACGTACAGAACAACAAAGCTTCGGTAGGCCTCAATAACATGGATCGACGATTCACCACGGTTGCAGCCTTTAATCATTTATCAAACTTCTTACATTACGCATTATACTTTATAATAGAATAAATGTTTAAATAATAAAATTATTCTACGTACCATGCAATGATATCGAGCGAGACAGTTTGCATCGTCTGTCAGACTGTCAGGCTCTCGAGAAAGACGACGCGCCGTGGAAATGCCTTTGGCTCACTGACACAAAAAAAAAACGAATTAGAGAGAACAGTAAATTTCCATTACTCTTAACTGATTGGACTGGTTGTTTTTGTAAAAAGACTGATTGTTTTTGTAAAAATTAACATATTTCTGAATGTTATAGTTTTCCAATGTGAAAGAATTACTAAAAGCGGTCCAGGGTTTTTTTTAGTTTGTTTTACTATAAGCATATTAAAACGTTATAAAATTTTATATAACCACTACTACTTTTATTGCGCATAATTTTTGCTCTATAAACGAATTTTCAAATACAAAATATGATATATCCGAACAAAGTGTCACTATGTACACACGTTAATCTCCAAAACTTCGCAAAAAATTTAAATTGATACAATCGATGTAGCTTATGATTGATTCAAGTTTGAATAATAGTGGAGATCAATATATGTCTTAATTAATGAACATATTAACATTAATAAGTTAATATTACTTTATCTGATACAACGAACATCAACTCAAGGTGTGTTAACATGACACATAATTACAGCGATAAATAGAATTTCCAACAAAAGCTTACCTGAGAAAGATTTGTTCAATTCAAATTGTTTGGTCAACTGATCCGGAGATGAATTTTCCACCGATCGACACAAATAAATTGCCATCCGAAAATAAACTCTAAATCTGAAAAAAAAATTATTATTTAAACGGAGATCTAATGACGAACAGAACTTTTATTTTATACAATGTAAAAATAAAAAAACAAACAAACACACAAACAAACAATCTGTTATGTTATTGCATATAATTTTATTTTTGAATGGGTACCGACTTTTGTGTTTATCTATTGCGTACCTATGTGGCTACGTAATCTTCCACGTTCTGATTTATATATTTATATACACACATCGACATCAAAATATTTTTTTTTTAATTTATGCCTGTCTAAAATACCAGCTCAATATAACATTGTATCTTTCTTCTATAAATATAAATTTGAATCCTCTTTGTACACCTTTTGTTTAAATTGACGAGGCTTTTACGCAGCTTTGATTCATTACGTTGTCTAATGGACAAAGCTACCATTATCTGACATTGCTCACAAATGATGGCGGATGATATTGTGATTTTTATTCTGTTGATATTCGATACGAAAATTTGAGCAGGTAAGTTATTTAAAATAAGATTTTTATGGGATTATATTTTATACTATAACCACCCCAGCTTAGCTTGGATAGAAAGATGGACAAAAAAATCCTCAGCCTAATTTATTCACTGAGAGAAGAGCTTTCGGTCGGTAAAACATTTTTATACTTAGTTCAGTAGTTTTGAGTTTATCGGGAGCAAACAAACAATCAAATATTTATAACACGTGTGTAGATAATATATACTTAAATTTTATATCACAAAAACATCGTATGATTTAATAGTTACTTATGCCAAAACTAATCGTTATTTTAAAACGACAAAGTTTTTAGATATACGAGACAATACCTAGGGAAATATATTTTTTTTTTTATGAAAAGCAAAGCGCCATAATTTATTGCCACTGTTATGGGATCATCTATTCTTTTAGTTTACCAACTTAGTGGCGTAGGAAATAGACGTTATACCACAGTTTTTTGATTTGGGTTTGATTTCAAGCAGAGAAAAAATAGTAATGTTTTATAAAAATCAAAAATATAGGTTTTCGTATCTGGTTTTTACCTAGATAAAGAAGTTTAGCAAGCGTAAATTACCCAATTTCAGTTAAAGACTTAGTTTTTGTCTTTAATAGCTTATTTGTTTTTGTATTTAATTCACTGTCAACGAATATATTTTTGCCCTACAGACAAGAGGGTAATATTTTACGCGGAGATGTGTGTATTACACACACACACACATTAAATGGTTTCTTATAGTTACGCGAATATTAGAAATTGAAACTAAACTGATGATCCTTAAAATTAGTAAAATTTCAATAATGACGAATGATAAATTTCAATGTATCTATAAAATTGTACGTATCTGTATATATATATATATATATATATATAT
>DWLR01002003.1:0-16537 GCA_018246295.1 Papilio alexanor hazarajatica
AGAATCCTCATGACATTCATCTATTGGTAAAAGTTGTAAATCTACTTTCACATTGAGATGAACAGCAAAGATCTTGTGACCTCTTCATGTGCACTGCAATGGATCAAAACTTTCACTTATACAAGATCAGCATAGTAACAATGTGTCTTACGTTTTTGTATTTGTTGGGTATTTCTAAACAAAAAAAGAATTTATTTACTTACATACAAAACAACAAAAAGAAATACTTGTATTATTGAAATAGTTTTATAATGTCTGTATATTTTTGAACGTTTTACAGCTTACTAAGAAAGTTTTTTATTTGTTAAAATTATAAGTGTAAATTTAGACTTATAATTTTAACAAATATAATAATTTTATAATATAGACTTTTGAGTAACTTACCTTGGACAGGAAGAGAAGCAAGTGGTATTTGATCTGTCCGCCAAAGATCTTAGAAGCGGTTTCGTGGGAGAACTCCACAATGGTGGGCATGCTTTGTACAAACACCCATGTCTTGAAGAGATCTTCGTCAAACACTTTAGCATCATACTTGACACGTGGCTCCTCAAACTGACAAATATATATTTTACTTATAAATATTAAAGCAAACAATTATTTTTATCAGCTACTTTGTTGCATTGATAATATTAATTTCTATTCATAAAAATAGGTCAAGTGTTATGTTGACCCCAAGATAAGAAAGTAATATACAAATTTTAATATTTATACATTATTTCCTGTCCAGGTTGTGTTGGTCAGTGATGGTTGACATATAGACTTTCAGTATAAGCCGCGTCAGTCAGTGATGACTGCATTTTACGAGGGTTTTCGTTTTGTTCTTACAGGCCATTGGGCAGTGCTGTCAAACTAAATTTCATATTAATTGACCCGCATGGCCCTCTAGCTTTTCCATATCAAGTTGGTTTTTGAAAAATTTTAAACAGATTTATGATTTTTAATAGGCCTAAAGGGAAACTTCACTGATGGTCAGCACTGACCGCGTTAACAGAGAACGTGTTAATATTGATATTAAAAGATGTGTCATGCCAAAAATAGTATCTAACATCTTCACATTAGATAATAAATTTCATAGGTTTAACAATTGTTAAATGGAATAAACAGCCTCTTCCACATTGGGTATGAGATGACAGAACAAATTGCAATAATTTATATGGTACTTAATAAGATTCTTTATCACACCATCAATATATGTACTGAGTAAGGTATATGTCATTTAAATTTTACCTACTGTGGTGACATATAAGATATTTTAAGCAATATTATTACAATATATTCTATCACCTATTTGTGGCAAACAAATGAACAAGTTCTGTTAGGAATAAGTTTATCTGTGTTGCCATGTACAACGGGAATATTATTATCATTTTAGATAGACAACAGATTTCATCATATTATTTAAATATCATTTACATTACATTAACAAATGCTATAAAATTTACATATATGTAATATAATTTCTTATATTAGTGTAATCCTAATCAGGAGGTTTTTAGAGAAGTGATGTTTTAATTTGCTTGAACTCATTTTTAACTCTCAGTTCCCAAACCTTGAGCAGACCCATCTAATCACACATTTAACATGAGAATTTTTTTTTAATTTGATAGCATAGTGAACAAAATATGCCAAAAAAATTTTACACTTAAATTCTTAAAGAAAATGTAATAGGTTAATTTTATTATTAACATTTTATTCTTTATATTTGTAATTAATACCATTTATGCATTATTAAATTGTATGCATAAATATGAGATTTATGCATACAATTTAATGCAAATATGTGATCATATCAATGTTAAAGTGTGGTAACTAAAGAAAGACTTACGTTTTTGAACAAGACAACATCTCCAGCTTCCGCCTCCAACTCCTCAATGAGCTTCTCATCACTGACAAGTGCAAATACTTGGTCATCCACCAACCCGGCAACACCCAGGAAAGCCTTTGCCTTGTCAGTGGCCTGGTCCGGGAAGAAACCGAATGTGATCACATTGTTGGCAGCAATCAATTCTTTGGCCTGTTCAGCGGATGTAACTTCAACAGCCGGAGGACCAGTCTTCTTTTTCAACCATGCAACAATATCATCAGCTTGCCTGCCACCTGTTATGGTATATACAAACTTAATAAAAATGTTTGTCAGTTTGGGTAGTTACAACAGATAAAAGCAATATCACATTGATATTAATAAGTCACATCTTATAAATTGAGATGAGTCATAGAGACTATCAAGTCAAAGACCATCAAAGTTTGATAAGATTTATCACAAGAAAATGTATGAATAACTCATGAAATGCATGAACAGTTTGGAAAACATTGTTAGGAAAATTAATTCCATTACTGATTAGAAACCAATAACATTTTTACGTAGCATTAAATTATAATTTTAATAACATTACCTGTGTAGTCGGTAGGGTTGCCGTTCTTGAAGAATTTCAGCGTCGGATATCCCCTTACGCCGAAGCTTTCGGCCAGGTCCTGTTCCTGGGTAGCATCAACCTTGGCAAGTTTGATTGGAGATTCTTCCTCATTCAACTTTGTAGCTGCCTTGGCGTATTCCGGCGCCAGCGACTTGCAATGACCACACCAAGGAGCATCTGTAATGTAAATATGTGAATAATCTATATGTCAACCTACCGGCGTTTAATGTTTTAAAAAATATTGACAGATCTTAAAGTTTAACGTGCTTATAGTCATAAGCAGTTAGCAAGAATAAAAATTACAAACTTACAGAATTCAACCAAAATGAAGTCAGTGGTAGAAATAACATTTTCGAAGTTGGCTTTGCTGAGTACTAGGACATTATCTTCAGTTGGAATTTCATCGGCGAACGCGGCACCCAAAAGGGCTATCGCTACTGCAAATAACGTAACTCGCATCTTAAATTTGCGAATGCCTGATCACAACTACAGTTTAAATCCGGCCGACGATACTGAACAAAACGCCGAAAATGCCACTTCATTCACACTCACACCGTCGTATTTGACGTGGCAGCGTCGATCGTGTGTTGGGCTGTGATTGGCCAGCTTTGACACTGTTTTTTATATAAATGATATAACTTTTTTGAAAGGAAAAATGAAAATCCAGTTACACTTAAGTTTTGAAATAAAATGGCGTGTATTCTATGACAATAAAATGAATAATTTTTACGTTGCAACTGTATATATTTTTTGCTGATTTAGTTAATTCAGCATTATTGTCAATGATTACGGCAATACCAAACAAAAAAAACACGCTTGTTACAAATCTGAAAAATTTGCGAAAAATCGTAAGAACCAAGATTTCGTTAAGTATAACATATAATTTTGAAAAAGAAGAAGGCAAGATATTTTCCATTTCCGACCACTTCTTATTACAAAATATTAATAAAATTAAACCGAAACAAAATAATTTTTAACAGTTTGATCTTAACTACATTCCTTACAATAGCAGTTTTTTTTGTGGCAACTGAATTACATTTTGTGAATTTTGTTATTGCGAAATTTGCGCCAATTTGCTTGCGTACATTTTGAAAAACTGAAAACTATGTTATGTGGTTAAGCATGAAGATTAATTCGTTTCATTTATCTGATACTTCATATTATCGCTATGTAGAATTACGAAATAATTTTAAAGTTTTTAATTATTTAGAAATATCATCAAAGTTAAGGCAAAGCCATACAACATGAATAATTTTTATTCGTCAGCTGTTCCGATGCCGTCAAATTATGACAGAAGAATGAGAAATGTGACATCATTCACTACATATACTTCAAGAATTCAAAATAAATATTTGTAATCGAGCAGCTATTGAAAGTTTAAATTAATAAGACTGTTGTAAAGATATATAGATATTAACATAACTTAGATAAATATGATAGACTTAGGTTGGAAATGGAAACAGAAACAGAGGTATAGTTTAATAAATTTTAATTATTACTTCCACAAAATTTATTGCAATTTTAACTGTCTAATTCATCACAGCTTCATTTTATTTTAGTAATAAGATACACATATCCCTTTTTGGTAATAAGTGTGGCACCATATAGTAAGTGAAAATAAACTCATATTTCGTTTTACTTGTGCTGTGATTATGTGTGAATATATCAGTTTTTACAAGTGACATTTGAATTAGTAAATTAATGGTTATTGGCCTTCGCAAGATGTATGTTCTGTGATTTTATTTTAGAATTTTAAAATTGGCCAGCATCCAAATTTTGTACACTTGGACTATCCTAGATAGTTCATCACATTCATAGATGATAATCACATGTCACGGTAAAAGTACAAATTAAAGGTAAAAGTACAAGGTAAAAGTACAATTTAACTTTAAAATTAAAAAAAATACTTTTTGCATAAAACATTTTAGTTTTATTACAAACCATTAAATAAGTATTTTTTTTTATTTACAGATGCCCGAGTTGACAGTTACTTCAGAAATATACCAGGAATATGATTATAAAACAAAACATAGACCAAGCCAAGAAGGAAGTAAGTAGTACATATATTTTATTGAATGAAAGGTTTGTTAATTAAAATAATTAGGACCTAACTGTAATATATATCATGTAATGTATAATTAGAACAATGTTGAATTCAATTACCATGGTTTCTTTTTATTGGGAATGTATTTTTGTTATTAATTTAAGTAAAAAAAAACAGTTGTGTTAATAAAAATGTTATAGACACAAAGTAATTTTTATATTAATAGCATATTAAATTTCAATATTTCAGATGTTGTATCTGAGTTTCCATTCCTGTTGCCATGGGGCCAAAATACATACAAATTTGATGAAGATGATGACTTAGACATTGAGAGACCTTCTAAAGTTGTTGTTAAGATTGGTAAGTGTTTGTTGTTATCTAGGGGATACAACAACTTTATTACGAGCTACAATAATTTCAATTTTTTATCTTATAAATACAAAACAATCTGAGTTTAATTGCTCTTTCTCATCTTAGAAATTATTTTTTGACCCTTTAAATGCATATAATTCACCATGCTGTACAAAAAATAAAAATTGTATTAAAATGCAAAATATTCAATGAATATTTGCTTAAATTGTTCAAGAGTAGGATGAAAAATGCCAGGACCTTCTATTAAATGTTTGAGCCATGTTTGTTGTTATTTAAAATTTGTATTAATCTTGAAAAAGAAAAGTTATAATGCTGCTAATCACTAAATTGTAGTACTTGTGCAAAATAAATCTAGCAATTGATAGCTTAATAAAAGAAAAATGTATATTTGTTATGTATTTTTAAGAACACAGTTCCAAAACAAAAATAGCTTTAGTCGGTCTGCAAGTATGGAGAGGAGCATTCCTCTTAGGTGACTTGTTGATACATCTGGGATTGAAGGGAAAGTTGGATGGAAAAACTGTGTTGGAACTCGGGGCTGGTACAGGTTTCACAAGTTTTGTTGCTGCCTTGTATGCAAAGAAAGTAATTTGTACAGGTATGTATCATGTGTGGTTTTCTTTCATTGTAATTTACTAATCAGCGAGCATTAACAGTTTTGTTTGTTGACTAATATTAAATTATTTCATGAATTAAATTTAATAAGAATGTTGCTTTAGGCTCATTTACCTCATATACTATTAAAAAAATCGTCGTCATAAACAATATTTTCTTCCTACACCAAATGTATGTAGATGTAAATTTCTAGATAGAGTTTTTTCTGAATTAATAATGTATTTTTTGATACACATAATAGTTTAAAAAACTGTATTTTTCTAAATTGTTTTAATAAAATTATATTAATTATTGTTGATATTTTTTTATTATTGATTATTTTCATTTCATAATCTTTATTGAATCAATCCAAGAAATTCACCTATCAACAATATATTTATAAATATATTTCCAATATATATTTTTTAATAAAATATTATTTAACTTATACATAGAAAGTAGTCATTCTTTAGTATTGTAACATAATTGTCATAATAGTGATTGCTTCTACATTAATTTTTTGAAGCGAACACTCTACGTCTAGTCAGATTTTTAATTTTTTCATGTAGTTTTTGTAGCAGACAAAGCGTCTGATGAGCTTCGCCCAGAATGAGAACATAGATCATAAAAAGTATACACAGAGATGGTTTTCAGAATTTTATTTTCATATAGTAACTTATCCTACCAGATGGACCGACGATCTGGTCAAGGTTGCGGGAGTACACTGGATGAGGTTTTTTTTATAGACTAAGGGAGGCAAACGAGCAGCGGGTCGCCTAACATTAAGGACCGATCTTTGTGGCGATATTTCCAATATATTTTTAACTATCGTATAATACCAAGATATTGTATATACTTACCAATGTTTTTAAACTTCAGATATAGATGTGGGTGGAATATTGGAACTAATTAAATTGAACGCTAAGTACAACAGTGAGTTGGTAAAATCTCAATTCAAAGTGATGCCATTGGACTTCAAAGAAATTGAATGGAGCCAACAATTAACACAAGAAATTCGAATGGTTGATATTGTTATTGCAGCTGATGGTAAGTTTTCATTGTATAATTTAGCATTTCAGTTCAGATGAACTTACAACATGTATTTAATAGCTAGGTACACTTCGCCCTTGTTTCCTAGTTCTAGTGGTTCCCTTTTAATATAAAACTGCTTGCATACACTTAACGGCCACAAATTTCAACCGCAGTGTTTGAATGGAAAGCCGCGGCTGGCCGCCATCTTGTCTATACGGTTCATAGGTTATTTAGTTTGCAGCGAGCCGCCGATACGTTTGTACGTATTTGAGTTGCGAAATGGTCGATTTTATTTCGTTTTCCCTTTAAATTAAAGGATTAATCTTTGTTTTCTTTTATCATTCTTTTCTAAAGTAATTATAGATAACACCTAACCTAACGGATCGTTTATGGACCAACACGCCATAGAGCGGTCCAATCAGTTGTGCCTTATTGGCAAGTGCGTACGAGACCTAACACTAGTATACACTAGTTTTTTCTACTTCAGTTATGTATTCGTATTCCAGTGATCTATGACGATGACGTCACAGCGGCGTTTATATCTACAGTGCAACGAATTATGAACATTAACCCACCAAAGGTGTTATACATCGTTATGGAGAAAAGATACGTGTTCACAATCGAACATATGGACTCAGTGGCGCCGTGCTACGAAACATTCCTCACACTTCTCCACAAGGTCAAGACGGAAAACGTCCATTCTACATGGACTGTGGAACAGTTGCCTCTAGACTTTCCTAAATACTTCACGTATGACCGCGTCAAAGAACTAGTCTTGTGGAAGATAACCTCTAAAGTAGTAAAATAGTCTGTGATAATGTGTTGTTTTATTTACGTGTTTAAATATAAACATTGTTCGTAGACATTTGTTTTTTTTTGTACCTAGGAAGAAGTGATCCGTTGTCCTAGGTCCTTTAAATAATAGGTGAACGATCGCACAATATCACGTTGTGTTCTGTCGCATACCTAAGATGAAGGGTAAGGTTTAAAAAACCCACAATTACTTAAATTGCGACAAGAAGACTCGTAGCAGCGGTTGCACAAATTTGGCGACTTGACTACAAAAATAACCACTATCTTACAAAATTCTCGCGTAGATATTTTTATATACATCTGCGTATCTGCTAAGTGTATCCCCTTCTTTCCTTTTATACTTACTGGCTTTTCCTGCATATGCGTCCATTAAAAATAAATAAAATACTAGCTACATCAAATACTGATAGAATGTTTTTCTGCTTAACTAGACTATCACTTTTTACACGGTAAGAGCAATACCATACGACATCCACCACCTCAGCCTATGATCGTCCACTGCTGGACATAGGCCTCCCCCATTGATCGCATCATTGGGAGGAAAAGTGCCATAATCGCCTGGGCGGGTTGGCGATCGCAGTATGTTCCACCGTACTGTGGTGGTCTTTTATAAGACAAACAGACGTATTCATGCACACAAATGTTTATTCTGCGTGGGAATCGAACTCACGACCTGTGGCGTGAAAGGCAAGTATCTTACCACTGCGCCAACCGGTCAGTAGTCGTCCATTACGACATCCATTTAATATTTTATGCGCCAATAGCACAATGGTCAAGGCTATGGACTACCGATAATGACGCCGTGGGTTCGAATTACGCTAAAACTTTTAGGTAAGTTCTAATGGTAAAAAAAAAACATTAAAAACACAAATTTACTTCAGGCGACATTCGAGTTTTAATAAATAAAAATACGATAACTTTCATAATTTTAATATTGTACATACAATAATAAACAGTATAAAATAATAAATATCGAATAACATCTGTGACAGCACATTTTTGATTTAAAACAAGTCATAATTATACCTATATTGTTAAAGAATTTAGATTTTTTTTATTGATTTTACTTCTGCGACGGCCAGAATTCGTTGTATTTGGTGAGGAAGGTCTTCTTTAGTTCCGAATTCCTCGCCTGTTGGTCTTTCTCTTTGCTTAATGTTTCGATGCTTTGACCCACGCAAAGGTCACCCGTGAAATGGATGATCACAACTTGTGTGTTAAAGGACACATTCTTGTCGGGTGAATGCTTCGTGTAGGTTTGCGAGTCTAAATCCATATCTAACGATAAAGTTTCGCCGGCTGGAAGAAAAAAAATTAAAAGAAAACCCTTTCGTCATCAATACTTTCTTTTTAACAAAATGACGTAACGACGAATTTTGTTGACGATTATTTTGTTAGACTGTAATGTACATAACATAAAATAATCGAGGTTTTTTTCTACGAAAACTCGTCTATTCCGATGTTTATTGGTATTTCCAGTCAATACTTCTGTCACTATAAATAAAAAAGGAGAAAAAGAAGCAGTTGTTTTCTTTGTCTGCCCTGATTAAAATGTTTAATATAAAGAAATTTCCATCAATGGTCATGTTAGGTTTCATCCATACGCCTAAATACATAGAACCAAAGGAACGCATATCGAGTATTTAGAAGTATATAATACTCTGAGTATTTTATACTGTATAAGTCTTTCGTACTCTATAAGTATTGTCGGACCGGTTTGTGCGCTTCGTAAGATGCTTGTCTTTCACGCCGCAGGTCGTTGGTTCGATTCCCACCCAGGACAAACATTTGTGTGCATGAACATGTCTGTTTATCTTGTATCTGGATGTAAAGATCACCAGAAGACGGGCAGCAGCGTCTTTTTTTTAGTATAGTGGAACATATACTACACTAAATACTTCTAGGAACTAGTATTTGCAAATACTCGTACTCGAAATACTAAGTACGCAATTTAGTTAGTATGTCACATCTCTAAAACTGTGTGCTGAACTAAAAACGTGTAGACGTCCTATGTCAACGTAGCAGAAATACATATTAAAAACTTTAACGATTTTGTGGAGCGAAAAGGAAGAATGAAGTCTTTGTAAAAAAAAGTCGTCAAATAATCAATAGTTTAAAAACTGTGCAGTAGTAGCCAGTAAACAAAAACACGCAAAGTTTAATTTCAATTTGTATCTAGATGGCGTTTTCCTCATATTCAAAATATTATTTCTATTCTGATCCTGGTTAGAACTAATTTATAAAACATGTATTAGCTGTCCATAATCTTTATAGCAAATTTTCAATTTATTCTGACGTTATGAAGTGGGGAAAAAGTTTAAAAGAGTCCACTTGCACCTATGAGACCCAGTTCAATGTTGGAAAATGGACAAGAGAATGGCGAAAACGAATAGCACACCTGCATTATAATCATCTGAGTCGTGCGCCGTGGAGTCGCCGGTGCACTCCAAGTCGCAGCGGTTGTCCTTCAGGATGCCGCGCATCGTCGTCAATTTGCTGATGGCCTTCTCGCTGCTCTTGCTGTTCTGTTCCAACTTGTACTTGTCGATGTTGCGCAAAAGTTTCTTCATCTGTGATATCAACAAATATTTCCTTTTTTCATTCATTTTACTGCCTAATAAAGTGCCGAATTGAATAGGAAAAAACTCGTGTCATGTTTTTCTCCGCCAGCTAGACTGTATTGTACATGTTATGTGCAAAATCTTTTATTAATCACATTACATATATTATTTATTATATATCTGTGAAGGCCTTACGGTTTTGGACATCTTTTTCGGAGGATCCGGGTATGTCATTTTGGGCTCGCCCGGGTTACTGCCTACGACATGCAGCGTATTCTTGGGAATATCAAAATCTGACCGCACCGGCGCTTGATTTTCCATCGTCTCTTTGAATCTTCCAGGTTCTGTGGTCGATTTGATATTTGTCGGTACATACGACGATCTGCCACTATTGTCTTTGTGTATTTTACTAATAGGTTGTTTTGTTTTAGTAAAATTGTGATATCGTTTCGTAGGTAACTCGTCATCATTGGATAAACTTTCCTCTGATGTGGAAGGGAATACTTCATTTAAGCTAATGACTTCTACGTTGCATTCCTCGAGACTGCAATGACTTCTGGCGCTCGGTATCTGACATAACTGATCCGTTGAATGAATACTTATAAATGATTTTTGCGCAAAATCCAACGTCGCGTCTTCCGTAGTCGATGATTTCTTCGTAACAGTTACTAAAAATTCAAACGTATGACATATCTCGTCTATTTTAAGATATAATTATATTAATGCTTTTAACAGGATACTTTATTACTTACCAGCATATATACAATTTTCAGCAGTATTACTATCAATTACTTCACCTATGAATAAATAACTTTATTATATTTACGTTAACGTTTTCATTAATTTCAGATGCCAAGAAACGTACCTCCGTCGTCAGCTCTGCCTTTTCTAAATGTTTCTATGGATTGTATTTCAGATAATTTATGTGCATTCTTCGAATGTGACATATTTTAACAATAAATTTCAATGTGTGAGCTTTGTCAAATGTCTTTGCATTTTTCTCTGCATCGTTCGCCATTGGCAGTTCCAATTTCAATATTTCCGTTGAAAATTTTGTCATAAAACCTCATTTCATTCGTTAAACATCATCTTTGTTTTTTGTCGATTCTGGTAAGTAACCATAGATAAGTGACTTTGCTATTTAGATTTATTGTTACTGTCAAATGGTAATCCGCAATCTCAGTCTACCCCTCTGGGTTACGGGCGTGAGTGTTATGTTGTATAGGCCTGCCCTTGATCGAATCCCAATGACTAGTTTCAAGGTCACTGGATCTGACGGTTAGAGAGAAATGAAGATTTATTTGGAACGCCGTTTAAACATCTTTTGCAACAGTTACCAGCCAATCTGAATGATGTGGTGTGACAAATGACACTTAGGCGACTAATTGTCAAGCTACGGAATTAAAATCTTAAGGTTTTCATTGTTATAAGTAGTGTTTAAACCAAAAATGTCAACGGCTCTTTATAAATTGCCTGTTTATTCAGTATTTTTCACTTAAAATAGGTAGCCTAAAGGTAGGTTATGCCTCTACAATTATATTAATAGGTTAGCCTACAAAGTACAATGTACAATAGATAATGCAGTCAATGAAATGTATAAAAAACGCAAAGAAAACCCTGTATATTATTGAAAATAATTGTTATATTCCTTTTCATAAGTACAAGACGTTATTATACATTAGAACAGTATAATATCAAAAATTAATAAAACAAATCGAAATAACCTTTGTTCATTTGGAATACATATTATGTCACACAATATACAAAAAGCAAATAAAACATATTATTACTTAAAAAATCACTGAACTATGTAAAAATAAAGTTATTACAAGCTGTAACAATCTAATCATACAATTTTATGAGCAAAAAAAACAATAACATAGACAAGTTTTCACAAAAAAATATTTACGCTGTAACAATTTTTTGTTCCGTTTTACTGTACAAAATAAGAATTCTTTTTTATTACAATTTACAATACTTTTCTAAGTTCTTGCCAATGTTTGATAAAGAATGAAATGTTTATTATATTCATGGTAGTTAACCCTGCATAAATAAAAATCAATGTCCGTCCTCCATACGTTCCTAAACCATTGATGACATTATGACGAACTTTGGTAGGGTGTTTGAGAGCGCCCACGAGAGTTTCCGCTAAAAAAATCTATAGAAAATACTATAGATTAAAAAATTAAATACAACATAAAAACTTTTTGTATTCCAACGCATACCCGGTTCAGTTAGTTCACTGTACAAAAAGTGACAAAGGAACATATAAAACGGAAGGCTTGTTTAGGCGCAATATTTTTTTGTGTAGTCCCACAAACTTCGATCGCCAAGGCGATTAGCAAATTGACGCCGTATATATTATATATAACCGTGTTCTAAATAGAGAAAGGAAGGAAGGATATACTACCAATTTATACTAATTGATCGAAGCTACTGCTACTACATATAATATTACAGTTATTTCTTAATTACTTATTTTACTTTTACACTTCCCAAATTAACTGTAATACAAGTTGTTTGCTTTTAACCGCTTTTTGGATTAATATTTCTAGAATATGTAAGGACTAAGTGTTCCAATATACGCATAATCTAGTTATGTCGAAACAAGGCACCTTATGCAATCTGGGATTACTCCAATTATCTCCAATACATGCGACTACGCGTGTATTGGAACGCTTGGTCCGTACAAGTCTTAAAGTGGTAACACAAAACGATCGCAGCGCTGCCCAGACAGTCGTAAGTTTATGGAACTTTAGAACTTGAGTCTAAATTAACTTGAAAATTAAACAAATATAATATTATGTTGCGATGATTGTATGAATAAGGCAACCGTGTTAACAGTCTTTTCACTAATGGCAGTGTTTGATTATTTGCATATTTTTTTATATAATTCATTATACACCAATACATATTTTATTTGAAACACAAATTTTCATCTAGATTAACATATTTATTCTATAATACGCGATTCCTACGGAACCTTCACAAGCCTAAGTAAAATAACAGTAGATATACAAAATTAATTTACCTACATGAAATACACCAGTGGCAAGTTGAAAGCATTGTACTGGTCGCAAATAAACAGCAAGAAAAGGGGGTTGATGTAACGAAATATAATAGTAAAACGCCGAAACAATATTTTGTACACGGTTAATTACGATACTAGAGAAGTTTTATCCTATCAATCGAATCAATCAGTTGATCAATCTTTGTATTGTATATTGAAGTGTATAGTGTATTGAAGATCAGTTGAGCAATCTTTGTATTGTATATTGAAGTGTATAGTGTATTGAAGATCAGTTGATCAATCTTTGTATTGTATATTGAAGTGTGTAGTGTATTGAAGATCAGTTGATCAATCTTTTTATTGTATATTGAAGTGTATAGTGTATTGAAGATCGGTTGATCAATCTTTGTATTGTATATTGAAGTGTATAGTGTATTGAAGATCGGTTGATCAATCTTTGTATTGTATATTGAAGTGTATAATGTATTGAAGATCAGTTGATCTTGACCTTACATAGATAATATTAGGTCCTAATTTTGATAAGGATATGGCATGTACCGGGAACATTTCTGCACGGGACATACCTTATCCACGTTTAGCTAAATTTCTGAATATAATTTAAAAAAATCTCTGGTACAAGATGACTGGGAATTAACCGTCACATTAACCGCTCTTAATTCTATCATCAATTTGTTCTTATTATCTTATCATTTAGTATTTTTGAAACATGTTCAATCCATTCGACTAACGTATAGTGTACTGATTAAATAGGTCCACGTCGATTTAGCATCAATTAATTTTATTAAATACAATTCGATATCTATTGACATTAAGTTACATAACTAAACATAAATTAGAATTATTTTAGCTCGTATTAAAATATCATCGGTTTTCTAGCCATATATCATTGAAATTCCCAACTCTCGAGATCTTACAAAGCGGTGCGATTTTTAGTATGGTTACTAAAATTAAAATTATGCATAGCCCACATATATAATTAAAACGTTTAAAATTAAATTACATTGAATTTCTAACACAACTATTTTAAAACGTAGATGAAGGGAGGGGAGTATACACATGTTTTAAGTCAGGGGTCGTCAACATGTGTAAATAGTATCTCCTTTCATTGTAAAAAAAAATCATGAATTGTTAAAAGGTTGAGTTGATAAAAGGGGGAGAGATAATAACATAAAGTTAATTTTGTTATTTTGTGTAAATTTATAAACCTTATAAATGTAACCGATTTCAAATTGAGGCCAGGAGAAAATTACAGATGATAATTTGATGATTTTTTTCTATTTTGAACTATTGACGTCTTTCTGACGAATAAAGGTATCAGCGAAATGTTTACAAAACCCTTAAACTCGCTTTTTACAAAAATTAATACTTAAAATAGCGTAACATTTTTAAAGCTCGACTTGTTCATAATTTTAGCTGTCAAGATGAATAATATTTTCAAATTTGGAGCATTATGACATCCTTGTCTTTCCTATAGTGTCAACTTAAATAGGTCACAAGTTACTGGTCTATTTATTTATCACTACTCTAATAATTTTTGGCGAAAAAAAATCTATAAATTATTATTTGTATAGAGGGTTAATTTAAAATTTGTTGAACGATCGTCGCCGTTTCCACATGTTGTATGCCCCTTACAAAATGGAGTTTATATTTCATATATTTATATGTAAATTTACACAAGACGCCGATCTCCGATTACACGATATGATAAATTCTTGAAATTATAATAAATTAGTCTAACTATTTAATTACAACAAATTAATTACAAACTAATAATTGTTTATTATCACGGGCCTAATGTGATCAGTCATGCCTTAAGCAAGACATTTTAAAGACTTGTGAAAATAATTTAAAAAGTCTGACTTTGACAAAATCCTTGCGGCGTAAATAAGCCAAAACATATTTATTTTCAAACTAAATTGTCTTCAGTGCGGAAGATTTATAAGACTACTAACGCCATCTATTTAAAATAAACTGTTGTATACCTCGGGACACGAAAGTAGAATTATGATAGTTACTGCGCAGGTACTGAAGACGGCAAAATATTTGGTGATAAAAATATATTGCGACTAGCTGATTCCAACCACTACATTTTTTTATAGAATAAAATACGTAACGTTGATAATTTGCAAGTTTGTCACCTCATGAATGTACAGTACTTTCATGAGGTGATAAATGATTACAGCGCATGCGCGGACTCTCGCGCGTTTAGACCTGCGCAGTTAGTTCTGCGCAGGTTCTACTTTCGTATCTCGACCTATACTTACTTAAAGCAAACATAATATTTGAAAAAGTTTGTCACGGTGAAAAATTACTAGAGAGGAGATGGATAGATAGATCAAAGTATTTTTATGTCATGTATAGTACAAATACTCGAACGTATTTTCTGCTGTTAGTATGCGGATTTGCGTACTATTCTAAACTAATGCATACCAACTTTCGACTACATCCCCATTTACCGTCAGGTGGGATTGCGTTCAAGCGCTAGTTCATTCATTTTAAGATGACGTATGGTATGTATTTTGTGAATTAAATAATCGAAATTACTAACTAAAATCAGCACAATAAAAATTAATTTCGAAATAAAATATAGTACAAATATCAGGTAAGATTATGTATAACTTTTGCATATTTTTAATCAAACCCCGGAGCAAGCTGAGGAAGGCAGGCTGAGGAAGGCAGATTGAGGATGACAATTTCAGGATTCAATAACAGTGTCAAAAACAGACAAATGGTTGGGGCCCAAAATTAGCAAATTAAATACAACAGTACGCTAACTATTGGCAACAAAATATATTTAAATTTGTATACCTAAATTAACACAGCACAAATACGGATACACAAACACGTTTACGGGTCAAAAAAGGCGTTTGCTGCCATATTTAGGATAATCAGGATGTTTTAGCACATTTCTAGTAGACAGGGTTAGCAAACACATTTATATATCGTGTGGAAACTAAAGTCAAATTTAAAGGGAGCATATTATAATTGCACTTTAGTCATAATTGTAAATTAAGACTACATCGCAAAGCTAATTCAAAATTTTTCCACACTCCGTTTACACGAACAAACATCGGCCTTAACTCTCCCCTCTCGTGAGCAATAACGTCGAAATCGATTTGCTTTTCGACTACCTCGCAGATTTTAAAAACAAAATGATAAACCACTTTGATTCACAACACTGACAATATTATAATTTTTTGTTTTGTATTTGGCGTATCATCGCGTATTTATTTTACCGATTGATTTTGTGAGTACAAAATGTACCGACCTGTTATCGGTGTACATAACGGAAGAGTCTCGATAATTGTTGTACAAAATTATATGCTGGTGGTTATGTTCAAGGTTGGTCAGCCATAAAATAAAAATTTAATGAAGTTTTATTGAAAACTGTGTGAGTGTTGTGGAATTAGATACGATATAATTACAATAAATTCGAATTATAATTAAATTTTCACCAATTTCAAGATATTTAAACATTTTGAAAAATTTGCTCACTTATTGAAGAAAAATGTGTTGTCAACGTTTTTCAAATTTTATCCTAATGTAACCGCGATTATGAGGATAAAAAAAAAAATAATTTGACGATTGACAATAACGACATCTAGTTAAAAACTGTTTAATTATTTAAGAAACGCATTGACTTTTATGTTTTATATTTAAGTTAACATCTTATTCA
>DWLR01002004.1:0-16536 GCA_018246295.1 Papilio alexanor hazarajatica
AACACGTAGGAAAAGGAATACCGGCGTTAGATTACATTCCTTCATTTCAGTTTACGTTCCTTCAAGACAAAAGCCAAAGACAATTACGAAGATATCGCGTCTCATAATTTGCGCAAATAGTCCCTCCATATATGGAGAAGTCTTATCATGAACTATTTTAATTTTACAATTTACTTATTATAAGTCATTCAAGCCACAGTTCATCTCATTACAAATCCATTAAATCAAAACAGGGCTTGTCTTAAATCTACCAATATGTCAAGCGTCATTGTCATAGGTAAATCGGAAACCAAAGTACAATGCCATTCAAAATGAAAGGGGGGTCCCCTTTTTGCAAATATCCCCTTTTCAAAAAAAATATAAATCGTTTCAAAAACATCGAAGTTCTGAGCCATTCAAAATTAAATTAAACTTGCAATATCAATGCTTTTTCCAATACAAAAAGTATTTTTGAAATCGATTCATAAATATCAAAGTTCCGAAGTAACAAACATAAAAAAATACGAGCGAATTGAGAACATCCTCCATATTTTGATGTCGGCTGATAAGCAAATCATCACTATTCAATCAAATCAGCACTCCGTAACACAACTTAGTACAAGGCGTCGTTTATGGTTCAAGTACTTATCGATACTTTATGATAATTTTAATCATATATTTTGTTTATAAACAGTCGCACAAATATGTGATTCGACCCGACATTTCTACTTTTAAAAACGTACTGCAGTAACGTCTCAACGTTTAGTCATCTTAGAATGTTCCCATTTGCAAACAGGCTAGATGTGACATGAGCGGCCTCAATAGATTCGTCATTAATGATAATTTTATAACTTTTCCCGTCTTGGTGCGTAAAAACGTCGGTTAACGCAATGAAGATAACGCAAAGAAAACATGTTTTACTACTTTTCACGCTTGATTGGGTTTTTCGTAGTAGGCATGACATAGGTCGAGCCCTTTTTTCAAAATTTCACTATTTTAGAATATCCAGAGTAGCTAATAATAATTACACTCATAAGCTGATTGCAACTTTTGCTCTTGGCCACACACCGTGAACAAACTAGATGCCAAGTAACACATAGAAGCACAGTTCGGCTTAGAATTAAACGTACCGCAGCAAAGACTTCGAAATTATTAAATTATTAATAGCAATTAGATGGAAAATTTTTAGCAATCTATCAATCATAGCATCTTACGAACAATACTGCACGTTACCACGTTACGGAGGCGGACCTGTGTGTCCTCTAAGTTATAACCTCGTTTTTTTTTATTTTCAATAGTTGAATGGTGCTAAATTGGCACATGATTTTAACCTTGAGTAACCTGATGTCGTTCGCATAGGTGAATGAACGACTTATAACTATAATTTTCTTATTGACTTCCTTGCACAGTTCTGGAATATTTAAAATATTATACACTATGAAATCTATAATTATTTAAACTGTTATCGTTTATGTCGTAAAAAGTTTCAAATGGTATTTATTCTTAAAACGCAAATGTTTGAACATTGTAAAAAGATTAGGCTAATAACCTCTTTGGTGGTTTCTTTTTAGACAATCTGTGACACTGGCCATCTATAAAAAACTTTTTCTTTTCACATTTAATTAAAAAAAACGCGCACGCGTAAACCTCGTCTTACATTCGGCAAAGAGAACTTATATAAATTATTCGCACTATCGCAGTTTGTTTTTTTTTATAGAAGAAGGGAACAAACGAGCAACAAGTCACCCAAATGAGCGATCACCGTCGGCCATAAAGTTCAATAACCGTACGTGACATCTACTTAGCGAGTACAGACAAGATTACTTTCACTTCGATGTCAATTAATTTGTCGTTTTAACTTGCTTTTCCATGGCCGATGTCTAAACAAAATACACATGTTAATAAGTTTTTTGCTGTTAGAAATTTCTATTTCGACTGGACGGTATGTTTTTTGTTAACGCTCTAGAAATCCGTATCTTTACGCATCACTATTTGTTGCCGTCATTATTATTGATGGCGTCTGTCAAAATGACGCCGCCGCGGCCACAGACTGCATAATAAAAAGTGGTCGAACCGGTCGCTGCGCAACTAATCAGGGGTTCCCTCGCTTCCGAGTTTACGGCGCGCCGTCATATTTGTTTATAACAACTCAATACTAAGTTAATATCTCACGAGACTTTTGTATATATTCATTTGGCAGGGAAAACTACGTTTACTTTATAATAGATAACAATTATTTAGATGTTGACAGCCTTGATTTTTGTGGTCAAGCGCGTTTTATTAAGAGGTGTTTAACCGTGTTGAGTGAATAACAACTTGTTGAGAAAGGTTGGGACAATTTTCTGTTTAAACTTACGATCTAGAATAGTAAGAGTGTAAACATAATTTATTTAATATATATTTTGTAAACAATCAATAATATTTAAATATGATTTATTAATATGCAATATCCTAATTAATATTATAAATGCCTAAATTTGTTTATTTGTTGCACTTTTACGTCTTAACTATTCAACTGATAATTATAAAATTTTCCATAGACACTATTAGGGTTACGCAAAATATAAAATACAATTAAAGGATATATGAACACGAGTGAAGCCGCGGCAAAAATGTTGTTCATTTATAGTAATAGATATGAAGCAACAGATATCCTAGTTATAATGTGCTTTATTAGATCACTTAAATAATTGTTATCGTATCAATATTAGACTTTATTTTATTTTTTGTAGGCCACATCCTTGATATGATGATACTCTTGTTTAGAAGTAACGGACTTCTCAATTCCCTTATATTTTTATGTTTGTTACCTCAGAACTTCGTCATCTATAAACCGATTTCAATTTCTTTTTGTTGGAAAGGAATTCCCAATTGGGTCTCATTTAATTTTGAATTTCATTGAACCTTGGGTCTTCGGAGAAGATATATATAAAATTTGGTAGATTAAAACAAGCCTTGTTTGGAATTAATGGATTTGTAATGAGACTTACTGTGGCTATATCTGACTTAATATAACAAATAAAATTATATAAATTTGAGATCGGTTTTAATTTTGTTAAAATAGTTAAAAGATTATTTACTATTGAAATGTTTACATAGGGAACGGGCTCAAGGAATTTTATATTTTTTGTCAAAGCGCAAACATACGCCGTAACAATACAGAGCATTTACTATTTATACATATACATATATTACCAACATTCTAAAGACGAAGTATGCACTTATGCAGTGGACAAAGGGCAATAATTCGAGTCGGGCGCAACGCAACCGGCGCTACCGGTCCATACAATGGCTCCAGACAAAGCCCGGCCGCGGGACGATGACGGATGCCCCCGCCTCGAATAGCTTCACCGCCTTTAAATAGGTCGCTTACGCACTTCTCATCTCATCTAATTCAAGATTAAAAGATTGTGTTTTATTAAATATATTCAAAACCAAAGGCATTTACATTTTTTTTTTGTAGAAATTGTAACGTCACGATGGCCAACAGGTCACATGGTACTAATAATTATGCAAACGCACAATTTGCGGGCTTCGAGATTGAATATTTTTATGACATTAAAAAAGAGGCAATGAAGCTTTTCATCTAAGAGAATATCGCAACATCTAGTAGTTTAGGTCTCTTGCATTCAATCTTATAATGTTACCTTACCCCGTTCTTTATTTACAGAAATTATGGAACTTCTCCAGTCGAGCTGGTTTAATGTAACGGTTATTACCTCAGCGTAGTTCTGATACCTCGATAACAGTAACCCGCCAAAACGGTTCCCGACAGAGAGCCTTGTCTTGTACTGTTACACAAAAAATCCACATTACGACAAATTGACAACTTTTATCTTATGTTTTATTCATAAACCAAATGTAAAGGGCGTATAAATTAATGTCTGTATACAATTACTACGTATGTACACACAAACAGTTCCGACGTATAATTCAACGTAATACGAAATTTATTCGATGTCGTCTCGAAACGCCCATAATAGGACATAAATTATTGTCTCGTCATTATGGATGTATGAATTGTTTTTTAGCCTTGTTCATTGTTTCGGCTTGCGTGCTCTTATGTCTTGGCAAACCAATCGAGTAAAAAGTTGTGTCGCCTTAATTGTAAAGCATCACCAAATGCGTCGATGCCTATACGCGACATGGTGACGCCACAGTACTTTGAAGCCAGTATTTTTGCGAGTAGGTAAGGCTACGGCAAGTGTTTATTGTTGTCTACACTGATATTTGTGTTTTAGAGTAATTTAGTTATAGTAAAAACAGACATTCTTGCGTTTTCGTCTTTTAAGTGAGTTTTAATTGTTACTATAATCTTTATCAGTCAATATCAAATCTTGACCTGTATATGTATTATCAAAAACAAATTTCGTAGATATAATTAGTAGGACAAATTATTTTATTATTAGTAAATAAAACTTTCCAAAAAGCGATAACTTCGAAAAAATAAAATAAAGTTACTTCACCAGTCCGTCGTAAACGGCCTTTCCATGACGCCGGCCCAAATGCGAACGTACCTACTTTAAATCTCCCTTATCTATTGTTTAACTAAGGCTGGTGGGAAGAGTTTGAGTCTAGGTCATACGTCGTTATTAGTCTAGACACGATTCGGGTCAGCACTAAGATTAGGCGCTGTTCACACACAGATATCTGCGCACTGATAAAAGAGATACTATATGATACTGGGAAATCAGAGAGTTGTAAAGATTAAACTATTAATATGGCGTGATGAGATAATTTTGTATTACATATACCAATTTATATGATTAATAATACAAATCATAATTGCATATTAGGGTTGTGAGGTGACTTCATAAATTATTATATATTGCCAAGATATATTTGCCTATTGAAATGTTCACTGCTAGAAATTGTCTTAGGGAAATAGCCATCATCTTTCCTCCGAAAAAGCATCTCATACCGTATAGAGCATCGCAAACACAAGGCTTCCTGTGATCTGATAGTAGCTACCAATCAAACGGTGGTTCAGCACTCTTGCGCATTCTCAAGTAGAATACTAAACTAGAGGGCCCTTGTCCGCTTCCAAATCTGATTATATATATATATATTCCAGATGAAGCTATGGAGCCTTAAAACTTCGTTACACTTGAGAGGTTTAGGATTAGCGCCCTTTGCGCTGAGCCACCACAAGTCGGGTGTAACTGTAGATGTGTCGGGTGTAACTGTTGCCTCAAGACAAACAAATATTAAAAATTATCAGTTACAAAAAAAGAACGGCCCCTTTGCATTTGGCACACATAAACAAATGAAATAGTAACATATTTAATCAAAGTTTACAGGTGTACTGAAGACTTACTTTTAATAAATTTGGTTATATAACAATACAGCCCATAAAAGTTTACTCAGTTGTAGGCAATAAATTTACAAGGTCACTATTTGTACTGGCTTCCCGGCAAATGTAACGGCCGCACTTCGCATAAGTTATTTAATAGCGACACAGTCATTCACATTTATTATCGTGCTTAATAGCTGTTTAATTATTACTTATGTAAATATATTAGGGATATATGGATCTTGGAAAATAAATTAATCTCTAACCTTTTGGTAGCGGTTGTGAAATTGGTAATAAAAGTTTTATTTCAAAACCTTTATTGCAAAGTTTTTATAGAACACTTTTGCACGTTGTTTTCAACGTTTACCTACGATTTCTGTTTTCGTAACTAATATTTTTTTTCTATATACTACTGACAGCATAAAGTCCGGGCTTAAGTAAAATTGTTTTTTTTTAGCATTTTTAATTAAATAAATGTCACTTAATTGTCAATTTTTATAGTATCATGGGGCCAATAATGAGTTCTGTAAAAAAATCACTGCGAATTATATTGTAAAATAAATGGTACCTAATGTGTAAATTAAATTTGGTAATTTTATTCAATATCTTCGTTAAAATAAAGTATAATTATGCTTGTAAGAAATAATTTAATTTGATATAAAATTGCTTATAATGAAACTTTATTAATATAAGACAACTTCTTCAATAACCAAAGCAACGCAGAAAAGAAGAGAATTTGTATGCAATATGTGGCGACAGAACGTCATTCATTCTACTATCCTACTAAAATAAAGTACCATTTGTTTTTATTTAAAAATAAAAAAGCGAATATTGTGAATAACCAAACTTCAAGTGAACACGAACTCTATTAATAAATAATTGCTACAAATTTTAGAAACAGTACATAATATTAACAATAATAGCACCACTTTTGATGAAAAAAAAAAAGAAAAACATAATCACCAAACAATCCATCCTGACGCCAAGCAAGACGCGCTTTACCCCGCCTCAAAAGGAACAAAAACAATAGAAGCCGTATTGACTGGCGCCTGCCTTATCGCCTCGCACGTGGACTGTCGCTCTATCCTTACTTTTTATTCCTAGAACCACATTCTTTACTACGTTAAAAAGGGTTCGCTTGTTTTGTGTCACTTTCGTTCAAGCTACAAGAAATAATATAACAATATTTTATTTGCTTTTAAGATTATTACCGATCCTTGGGTAACAGGACAATACGCCAACATATATTTTCTTTTTTTTTTACACAAGAAGGTGGCTAACGAGCCGTCATCTACATGACCACTGCCCATAGACATTTTCAACAAGCATTACCGAGTTACAGATGCATTGCCTATCTTTAAAAGACAGAGGTGGCAGACAGAAAAATTGACAGAAACGCAGAATACTTCTCTTTCACGCCTGAGGTTGTGGTATCGTGGTGGTCGTGGTCACCGGTCGAGCATGTCTTTCGTGCAACAGATATTGCTGTCGCGGACTCTATCACTGTTTGTTTCTGTCGTAATTACGCACTTTTTCTTCAAAAATAATCGCCATATTTCAACCAGTTTATACGTTCAATATTCCTCATGATTACTATGCCCATTTGTAAAATATAACTTGTAGAAATCTATTCAGTAGTTTATGAGTTCATTTAGAAGTAAAGATCCGAGAGGATCTTACACGGAGTGATATAAAAAAGTTCGAACTTGTCTAATTGACAGCATTCTTATGGATTGTCCTTGTACCATGATCGGTGGCGAATCAACCACAAAGATTTAATACTGATTTCACGAAAATGGTTGGCGTAAGATTTTAAATTTGAGGCTTAATCATTACACGTGGAAATGTATGAATAGAATCGTGGAAAATAGATAAGAAAAAGGTAAACATGACGGAATGGAAAGCGGATGGGGGCTACGAAAGTTTTCTCATCAGGAGCATAATTACCTCTACTTCACGCCTGTCATTGGGGGGGGGAAAAATCAGAATCTGTCCTTTTCTCTGTCCTTGAGAAAATAATCCTACTTTCGGAAAAGTTCTGTGTACCATAAATATGCTATGTGGCTCGAAGTTTTGTTAATTTGTTTTGTAATATTTTTTAAGGCGACATCTTGTTTTTTTTTGGTCAAAAATTTGGTAGTAAAATGTCGTAATTTATTACCCATGTCGATTGTTTGCGTAACCCGTGTAAGTCTGTCAATCATTCCAGATTGGGAGCGAGTCGATTATAGAGTTCTTCGCCTTATACAAAACTCGCGGCTTAAATCACACATTTTTTACATTAAGTTAATGAGATATCTTGAGGTATACGCATACTTGGTACTTATAATTTGTTTTTCACATACTGGTCACTACTTAATTTAAAAATTATGAAATTGGATCTTAACAGAGAAAACTTTTAATAGCGTTAATCTTAATTTGTGTTCGTAATTTACGCATACGCTGTTGGGCGGGAGATAAAATTATCAAGTTTAAAACTGAAATTATGTAACAGATGTATTATCACTTAGGTGATAGCAACCTCGGTACACGGCCGGCTAGGACGTTGCGAAAAATTTAACAAGTGTTTTAATAATTTTATCTTACAAGTGTTTATAATTTATGTTATAGTAATTTAAAATAATAAACAATATATATGTTTACAAATAAGTGAATGAAAAGAATTAATGAACCAATAGTGTCCATCTCTTCGCAAAATTGTAAGTTGATAATAATTAATTAATTAATTATATTATTTTTTAATTTAAATTTAATAAACAATTTTCGACATTTTAATATTGTTCTTCTTCACCTTTATATTTTTTCGACTTACTTTACTTTGTAACTTTTTCGATATTACTTAATTACATAGTTTTATTTCATTAGTTTTTAGCATTTCAACTATTTATTTTTGTCAATTCATTTTAAAGTCAACGGTAGATAATCGTCATCGAGTTTTTAAATTTTTAGTTATTTACATTTAATATTTTTAACCCTACAGTGCACGATTTTTCTTATTTTCGACCCAAAAAAAAATATTTGTACCGACAAACGGAATCCTTCTATAGGAAAAATATTTTAACATGCAACTCAAACACAACAGAGTTATCTTATTTCTTAAATAAATCAACTATAGTGGATGTCGTCAAAATTTTGTATTTATTCTATATTTTATATGTATCACTTGTGGCAAACTGTGTGTGGCCGTAGGGTTAAATGTTTAATAACAGTAGATGGAACCATGATGATTTCCAGTCATTGTGCCAGAAAGAGGATTGAAGATGGATAAAGAAAAGTGGGAGTAAAGAGGGGATCGGAAGGATTAAATATATTATTGCTTAATACTGATGTCTGTTTTCTCTTTGTTTACAGGTCGATTACGATGAGATTACAACAAGGCAGAGGCAGAATTATATACTCTCTCTCGATATCTAATTACAAACATAAAGTTTCATAACGGGGTGGGCGGCTTTAGTGATATACATACATACATACACATCAGTAGCATGTTAAGATCATAGCGCAAAAGCACCGAGGACTCAGTAGTGAAGGATGTTTACCACTGACTACCGAGTGTTAAGGAAGATGGATGTACGTTATTCGATATTTAAACTGCTACTTTTTCTAATGTTATTGGGCCGGTGTACGGCAAAATACATAACGCACATGCCCAGGGTACACCCGGTGGAAGAATTGGAAGATGAAATCCAAGATAGCATCAGACAAACAATTCATACGGGTGAGTACTATTTTATTTAACTGACACCAGTAAAATGACAATTCCTGCCAGTTATTTTTTTTAATAATTTTAATAAAAGTTAACTTTGCTTATAAAGATTACGGGAAGCGTTCCTTATTTTCTTAATTTATTTTATTTATTTTTTATTAACTGTCGTAAATTTTCTGCAAATCTTACTTCAAGAAAATGAAAAATTTTCGAATATAATTAATAAAAAAATCATTTGCTGATGTTTTTGCCCAATGTATGAGAATCGGTTCTCCCATTCACACGCGGTTCTTAATTTTACTCAATGAAAAGCAGGATAGCTAGCTTGTAATATCACAATTCGAACAACATATTATGTGAATGAATAAATAAATAAATCCCCGTTTTTAGAGAACGTATTATAATATCACGAATTTTATTATAACAAAAAAGGCATATGTATTTCAACTTCACTTTTTATATCCTAAAATTACTTAGCAAACAACCACAAGAAGCGCCTTGATTCTAAGAAATTAAATAACCTCTTGAGCGTAAACAATTCAAGACGACAGTTGGTTTAAAATTTTACAAAACTAACCGCGTCCAGTTGTTTTGGAATGTCAGGAGTTTTGAGTGGCTGATAATTGGATACGAGACGTGAGTGACGTTCCAGAATCGACTTTGAAGGATAATTTTAGTCCCACCGGTCGTAGATTTAGGATGACAGGGTCTCGGCTCACTCGATTCATTTTACTCTTAATGGTATGCACGTCTAAATCCATTATGTATACTATAAATAAACCAAAGTGTAATCTAGAATGATGAGAATCTACAATATATAAAACTCTTGCATTGGAGTACTGTTTTTTTAATTTGAATATAAAATGAAAATATCTTTCTCGATCTCAAATAAATTTTCCGTCGTGTTAGATTTGTTTCAGAGTCGATTTTTTTTTTCATCGAATTTGGAAACATGCCACTTGTAATTTAAAACTGTTCTTTGATAATTCATTAGCATATGTTACTTTTGATTATTGTAGCTTTCTAATGGTGGAACAATTACTATCGAAGAATTAATTTAGTATTTTTAGTTTAGTTACTCATTAGAAACAAATAAATCTTTAAAATTACTAAAACTTTCATTAGAAAAATGTATTATCAGTACCTACTATTATTAGATACAAAACAATTACAAATTATAATGACAATACAAATTGTAGCAGTCACAAAAAATGTCAACAAAATATTGTTTTCATTTAAAGTTGACCATCCCAAACCGCCTATCGAATAACGTAACATCTGTTATGCTAAGCAAAGATGATAAGTCAGAAATAGCGACACAGAGTAGAGATGAAAGCATATGCATACACGAGCTGAGCACACACTCGGTACATCAATAATCGTAAAACGGAAAAGTATATCTAATACCGACGTACTAAAAGACGCATGCTTTTAATTTTGTATATATCTATTGAACTTTTAAGTTCCGCACTCAATATGGGGATTCGTGATAGCTCCGCTCTTATTTTATACGTATTGTCTTCTGATCATCATGTCACACTTTATGAGGTGGGCTCACCATGTTTTCGTCTTCCAAACCGTGTTGTCTTCTGATGTATGTAATTTAAGCGTCATAAAATCATGGGCAGCATCATATCGGTTCTTTTGAGACAGAGTCGTCTCAGTAGTTCACAATTTGCATTGTCAACGAAGGTCTAATAGTATATTTTTAATACTTTTGCTCATCGATAACAATGCAAATAATATCGACCTTCAAGAATTAAACTGCATTACCGATTGTCAATCTTAAAAATTATCTAATTATGTATTCCAAATAGTCTTATTAATTTATTGCCCTATTTATTTTTGTGTCATTTATTTACAGTCTCATTAATTTATAAGGTTAAGTTTTAAGAACTTTTTAGCTGTCGTTCAGATTTTTTTTTCGTTCTTTATCAAGACGAGCGTTATAATTTTAAAGATAATAAACACAAATGTAGCAACGGAAGTGATAATGATAACAATAAATCGTGTCAAAATTATTTTAAAGCATATCCAAAAAAACTGTCTCAATGGGTCAATTTAAAGAAGAAATCAAATACAACTCATATTTGTCACTTTTATAGTAATTGTACGTACTTTTACTCGGAGTTTATCACCGAAAGTGTAAAGTGTAACGATCCGGCTTATCTGTTAAAGTCAATATTAGCTCTCGCAATCTTATCTGTATCTTGGAGAAGAGTTGCCAGCGGTGGCCAGTGACGTGTGCGTGACGCAACCGCGTCATCTGTCAGACGAGCGCGATATAGATTTTAGATTTAGATTGTAATACCCCAAATCAAATATTCACCGTGACGCCGTATCCGTTATCAGACATGATTATCCCTTAAATTGAATTATATTGTAAACCTACGTGTTGTGCTTGCTTTTTAAAATGTTCCACTAACTTTTTTTTTATTATATATTTAATATTATTACATTTAAGATCATCTACGTTTTTAAACCTATAATTGACGGACGCAATTTTTGCATTATTTGATACGATATATGTATACTTTTAGACTACCTCAAGTCCGTCCACCATCAATTGCCTTGCTCGATCCCCCGCCATAATTGAATGGCGGGGAGTCGATAACTACCAGATAGAGACGCGACAAACGAAATCAGTATAAGAACTTATTATAAAAATATATTCTTTACAAATCATTGGTACAAATATTAATTTGACTAAGATAACACAACAAATATTATAGAAACCAACTTATCAACTTAGTTAAAATGTGTATATATTAAGAGTAAACCTGACAGTATTTTCATTTAAAGATTTCCTGATACACTTTTCTCGCTTTTTCTATATCGTGCTCGTCCGTTAACAACAATATGATCGATGTAAGTTAATCTGGGATGTCCCCTAGCAACACTGTTTTATTAATCCAGACTGATTGACAATGACATGACACTACTGGGAAAAATTCGAATCGCATGATACCTCACTCTTTATAATTGGTCTAGTAGTTTAGGCTCTAGAAAGTCACAAGAAGTCGGGCAAAACGACGATCCCTGCACCACGCGGTAGATGTTTTTTTTATTTTTAACTTTATACAATTTACACTTACCACTAATATGGAAGCAACTTTTCGAATTCATGTAACCGCTTGTACAAATAAATGTTTTTTTTCTATCGATACAAATGAGTGTTATTTTTTTTTTAATTCTAAACGATGCCAAACATGTGAAAACACCATACTCATACTTCGGTGTGTACTCCTCTAGTCGCATTTCACTTACACTCGCAGCTATATTCATAGTGTGAAATATCTAACTCGGTGTGCCCGCGTATTTTATTGCGTCCGAAATTTGACTTTCGTTTTTTCTCTCTAACGTACATACCTAAACAAAAACATTCATTTGTTAACTTTTGGGGTTGTTCTCTGTTTAATGCGATATATTTACCCCTGTCAAAAATATGTAATAATTATGCCTAAGCTTGTAATAATTATATCTGGCGTGGACTATTAAAACATTTGTTAATGTCACACCATACTATAATTCCACCGTTTGCTTACATCGCTCATATACAATTAAAGATGATGTAACAACGTTATCGCTACACGAAGTAAAGTCCTTGTAACCTTGTGTCTCCTAAGTAAGGAAATGCGGCGTCACTTTTTATAGCGTTTTACTATCTCTATTCCGTATTGAAAAAGTAGTAAGCTTATTAAAATGTCGTAAAACTTTTTTAACGAAGGACTTAACCTTTTCGCATTTTTTTTAATACTGCAAATTTATTATGACTACTGAACCGATTTTAAAAAGTCTAACCAATAGAAAGGTTTTCTATCAGCGAGTAACCGAGGCTATATTGCATTTGTCTATCTATCTACTCGTGCAAAGACGGGGTGGGTTGCTATTGATAGTAGCCATTAATAATATAATAGTGTACCTTATTAATTTTGTATACCAAAGTTCATTACCATTTCATTTTACACCTTCAGTTAAGACAATTTTCTTAAGCACCTTCCATTCTAATTGGGATAGACAGAGACAGGTGTCTATATTTGGCGGCAGACGAAACTATGAGTGGCTTATTAGTTACTAGCTTCTGACCGCAAATTCGTCCGCGTGGAATTCTATAATAAATAAGCAGTTGTGGAGTTTCCTAATAACAAACGTCCAAACATTCGCATTTATAAAAATTGGATTAGAACTTGAATTCGTTAAGTTCAGATGTAACTTACAAGCCAGTTTAAAATTTTGAATTAATAAAAAAAAGTAATAGAAATTTTAACCGCGTTCTGTGCACTGTCTATAGATTCAATTAGTGTATTTCTTTTTTTTTTAGAAAGAAAGAATGATGTAATTCGATCCCAGTTAATAGAAGTTAAACAATTTAACCTTTACAATTGAATAGCGAAGTGAGTGAGTGTTAAAGACTTCTTTTTTAGTTATGGCACATAGGGTAATTAAGCAACTGAATTAAATAACAACTTTTAACACATGCTTTATCTATTATCGGAATTAATGTACAATTTTGGGTATATCTTTGAAAACCAACTTGCGATGTCCTCTTTCCAACAAAATAAATATTGTCGAAAATCTATTCGGAAATAACGAAGTTCTGTGGTAACAAAAATGCAAAAAATTACAACCGAATAGAAAACCTCTATTTGTTTGATGTCGGTTAATAAAGTCGAACCCAAAACTATGGGCCTAAACCACGTCAGTTTAGGTTTGATACAGGTATTCCGCGTTTGGACACTTCTTGTATTCGTTCCTTAGTTACCTTTTATCTCATTGTTTTTTTTCTAACGCATTACATCTTTTTTTTTATAAAACAAATAGCATGGTTCATTTATTTAAAAACGTAACTCTTTGTTATCCGCATTATAAAACGCGTGAAAAAAGAAGACAGATTATGCGCAACGTTATCTTTTGTGATTGTGAAGGTCGTTCAAACTTTTTATTGCTAATAGAATATCGTTTCAACACCTGGCTTACATGCCCCGCGGGTTTGTTCGCCCTACCGTTTAATTTAAACGAAATCAGACATCATGCATGCATGATGTAGATGATAAGTAGCCTTCATTAGTGTCAAATTTATAATTTTAAAGTCCGATTAGTAGTTCTTGAGATTAGTGAGTTCAAACAAATTCTTCAGCTTTATTATATAGAAGTGTACACGTTGTGAATTTATTTATCTATAATAATGTTATAAAGAGAAAATTTAATTGTTTGTTTGTTCCAAATAAACTTAAAATCTAGTGAACCAATTTACAAAAAATGTCTTATTAATAGTATGCTCTTCCATCAGCGAGTATATATTTTATTTGCACTTTAGATGTATTTTATTGCTAATTAGTAACCGGCTGATACATATTCAATTTGGTAATTGTTGATGTCTATAAGAACGAGGAGACATTCGCGGTATTTATTTAATATCAGGTGTACAGCTTGTTCGTTTTCCTACTGCCAAAAAAGCACACACACACACACACACACACACACATAGAAGCTTATTTTCGAGTCTGGTTATTTACCTCACATTGATAAGCTCAATCTCTATTTTTAACCTACTTCAAAAAAAGTAGGTTGTAATAATTCGTTATTAATTTTATTGTTTGCTATATTTGAACCATTTAAAAAAAATTGTTGGAAAAGGGACATTCGCAAGTGAGCCTCATTTAATTTTGTCTTGCACTGAACTTTGGGTTCAGAAGATATATCGAAAATTGTTGGGGCTTAATGGGTGATGGATGATGGATTGACTATTGACTTAAAAATAAAATTATGTAAAATTGATATTGGTTTTCTTTTTGTTAAAAAATTTATAAGGTTTATTATAAATATTAAATCTTGATACTTGTGCAATTATAGAAAGAGATAACACTCGACTCTTTTTTATTTAATTTTAAAATCTGATTGTGGTTTAAGTGGTCGTTCGTATAAACGTCCTCCCACGCGCGGGCTAGGTCTGATGCTCTCGGAGCTCGTTAGGAGGCGCTGCGGGTAATGGAGAATAATCACCGCCGAGCCCCTGAACGATGCTCACGAATATCTCTATACCGCCCACACTATGAAGCAATTTTTTTTTTCAATTCTTTGTGTACTCTATAATGGTTAAACTCTATAATATATTTTGGTGGTATATTTATAATATTTATTGTTAAACAATACTATAATGTTTATTGCCCATTATATAATTATTATAATGTTTACACATAAGACAATGAAAACTTTGAAAAGTAAAGTTAAAAATTCTGCGAATTGGAAACTAAGCAAAAGCTGGTTTCTTGTATTTGATTTATATTTATCGATAGTGAGTGAAGAAAAAAGGTGTTTCAAATTACATATTAATTTGGAATATGCGAGTAAAATATGAAACGGGAATCGGTTACCTCTGCTTAACCAATCCGAGTTAAACTACTCCAGACGAAATTACTTTTGTCATATAATGTAAGAAATTTACACAGCTCAGCCCCAATAAGGATTGATCCCAGGACTTGCGATGTAATAGCTAGGTACCGTACCTCTAGGCAACGAGGTGGTCGTGAGAGTTCGAGTTAAAAAGAAAACATTAAAAGCGACCGCATCCCTTATAAGTATCGAACATCTTCGTTTATGATATGTGCGCGAACCACTTAGGAACCGGCCCGATGCGCTTCATTCGCTTCCACTTCAATAAATTATGTATGTGTTTTGAGACTAATAAGGCATGAGAAAAGTACAAACTGCGAGAGAAACCTGTGTGGCCGACGTCGTGCCCGCCTCGCGGGGTGTCAAGTGTCACTCACTCACTAGCTGACTCGTCGATACGATTTCCTAAGAAATTGTTCATGCGATCACTGATAAGTCATTTGACTATAGTTAAAACTAGCTTGTTGCTATGAACTACCTATTAATAAAAATTCTCAAAGAGTATGTAAGGTTAGAAGGTAAAAAAATTATAAGGCATCTTTTGATCGTATTCTGTTCAAAGGGATTTTTATCAAAATCAAAAACCGGAGTAAGTAGAGGTCAGAATTTTTTATGGAAAATGATTCTGGTACAATACTTCAGCCTTTGTATTCCTTTTTTAGACATTTTATTTCTAAATAAGAAATAAAATATCGTCATATAAGTTTACTATTCAGTACTGTGTTTATTATTCAGTACTGTGTTTCTTCGTATTAGAGCAGTGACGTAGAAGTTGTTGCCCAACTGACAGGAGAGTAACGGTTTTCAATAGTATGTTTGTATGTAGTCTGTTCCTTTGTGACCACCTGTAGCCTAACAGCTTAACCGATTTTGAAGATTGAGATGTCATTCGTATTTAACCCCGAAGTGTCATAGCGGGGGGGGGGGGGTCAGTCGTACAGGGTACGTCGGGCTTATTGATTTTTAAATTAATTACTTGTTATTTATTTTATTTAGAACTACTAATAAGAGGTATCCATACTTCATTCGACTCACGAAACCATGTGTCAATACACTTGCAAATATCAGGTTGGCAACTAATAAACCCCCCATCTCACAGAACAAGATTATTTTATTTTTTAGAGAACTAAATACAATTATTTCTCAATAATGTAAGCACCATCGT